>VXAZ01008846.1:456576-476801 GCA_013399875.1 Gymnorhina tibicen
CCACCCACAAAATTTCCATTCAATTCACTTTATAGTTCCCCAAGTTACAAAATTTTTTCATTTTTTCAGTAAAATACTAAGTCTTGCTCTTTCAATAGAATACTTTTTAACACAAGCAGATTTTCAGAGGCTCCTTTATCTACAACTTGGAGAAGATCCGTGGCAATAGTTTCACAGAATTGGGCAACAATTTCACTGCAGGAGAACAAAATTTTAGCAGAGTAATTATCTTCAGGCAATAGGGATATGAGAAATTGTATTATTTGCCCAAAGCTGTATGTACTTTATTGAAAGGTGTTTGTACTGTGTAATGGCTTTGTTTCCTGGGTTCTGACAGAAGCTTTATTGTTAAAGACTTACATTTAATTACTTGAGTGTGAAATCAGATATCCCTGGTTTTCCTCTGTCTAAATAAACTTTGACGTATGATTTGTCATCAGCTTGATGAGGTAACTCTTATGAAAAAGAAAATTGGGATGACAGAAATGACTGAAACTCTTGAAATTCCTTCTGTTGGCTCTTATTTTCTTATTTACTTTTGCTTATGTTTTATAACTTTATGAACTAATGTATCATAAGGTATGTTTTCAGTTAACTTTTGTGCAGTGAGTGTACTTCTCTTGGTCCTACTACTTGTTTATCCCATTTCAGTAACTGTTACTTTAAAGCACTTCAGGGAGCTGGTCCCCTTACTTTGACACTGTCAGCTTGCATTTGCAAAAAGTCCTGTTTGCTTGGTACAAGGAAAACTTGAAATATTTCTTTTTCCTTTTGACTATGAATTTTCAACATATCTTACATAGTTGCCTATATACCAGAAAAGCTATTTATGTCAGTTTTCTAGCTGGAAACACGAGGATATAAAGGACCATTTTCTGTTGGTTTGGTTTTTTTTTTCTTTTAATGAAATATTATATTCTAGTGCTTTAGTTATTTGAATTATACTCTTCTTCTTTTAAAAGAGCTAGTTTTATCCCAGCATTTTGTGAAAACAGGGTTCTAGCTCTTTCAGGATTTCAGCTACTGCACAAATCAGTTCACTTTGTGCACTAAGCTAATACTATTAGTAGCTGTTTTCAGAGCAGAAAGTAGAAACAGCCTGACAATGTCCACCTCTTAACAAATACAACTTAACCTCATATAAAAAAAGCCTGCACGACAAGAAAGAGTAGCTTTTGACTGCTGTGATTTCCATATGCTTTAACAATATTGTATCTAAAACCAGCCATCCTAAAACCCACGTACAGTCCCTTTGTGAATGGACGGAAGGCCTTCACTTGTCCTGACATACCTTCAAGTGCTGCACACCAACTAGGCCTTACCATTCTGCTGCTTACAGCAGTACCTCGGGCTGGAGTGCAAAGGCTTCACACAGTTCCTAATGCACTTGCTTCTCTGGGTGTATGAACACTGGTAAACCACTTTCTCCTACTCAGATAAATCCTGCTGCTGGTGGTTATGCTGCTTTAATACTATTCTGAGACCTGGCAATTCTATGACATCTTGCATTTGAGGACCTTTATATGTTTACGGGTATTAGCGTTTGCATCCCAATTGTATCCTTAGAGCAAAGTGGAAGGAGAATCACTGGCTTACGATGGGGTCACAGGAAGCAGTTGGTATCTCCAGGACACTCACTGAGCTTTCTGGAGTGTGTTCTGCTTGTGGTTCTCAGCCACTTCCATGGGAGCTGTCCCTGGACTAGCCTAGACTCTCGTGTACTGACTAGACATAGTTAGACACAGTCTGAAGCCCTGGTTCCCCTTTGCATAATGCTCTTTACATAAGCTTTGCAAGAAGGGGAGTTCACTGTTTATAAGAAGATAAACATGGCTAAATGGATGAACCAGAGTAGGTCTGTTAACATGATAAATATCATAATCATTATGCTACAGAAGTAACTTTTCCATTCATTTCTACATCTGATGAAAGGTTTGGCAGATCTAGACTGGTGTAATGATGAGACTGTTAGGAGTGGTGGAAAGGAGAGAGCTTGGGTCTGGTTGTCCTCCGAGTTTACACTTGAACAAATAGTAGATGATCTGAAGTCAACAGGAAGTGTATGTTGTTCACCAGATGAAAAAAGTGAGACTACTAATTCAGAACCAAATGCAGCAAAACATACTGGGCGTGATCTGATGTGACTATTGATGCACAGGACCCAAACTACTTAATTCCTGCAGAAATCAATCTTTAGAACATTAAAGTGACAAGTTCTTAATACATTAGACATTGACTACACTGCTAAGTGTTTAGTTTTTAAAGAATGTAACCAGTTATTAAATTATGAAGATTTTCAGTTTGCATGAATACACAGTAACACCAAATACTACATTTGGAAAACAAGTTTTCCAGCAAGCAACGTGGAATTTACATACCAGGTATGATATGGTAAATAACATAAAAGTACATCTTTCTTTGAACTAAAATTAAAAGAACAATAAAATTATATAGGCATTCAAAACATTTCCAGACCTTGTACTGGTCTCAGCTCAGTTTCTCTGTAATGGAATTTGAAAATGTGTGGGAAGCTCTGTCACATTAAGGTACAGGCATACTAGACAGTCAGCAGAGCCTTTTGTTTCTGGATAATTCATCTGATCAGATCAAAACAGAGATTTTCATGAGAAAAATAAAATGTCCCTTTAGTGTGCTAAGCAAAGAGACTCATATAATCATAGAATGTTAAGGGGTTGGAATGGCAGGTGGGTCTCGCTTGCATCAGCCACTGCAGAGACATCTCCCGAAGCTAATCATAGAGTTACAGAATGTTAAGGGTTTGGAATGATCATCTAGTCCCAACTCCAACTGTCATGGGCAGGGACACCTCCCACCAAACCAGGTTCCTCAAGGCCTTATCCAACCTGGCCTTGAACACTGCCAGGGTTGGAGCATCCACCCCCTCCCTGGGCAACCTGTTCCAGTGTCTTACCATCCTCACAGTTAAAAATTTATTCCTAATGTCTAACCCAAATTTCCGCTCTTTTAGTTTGTACCCCTTACTCACTGTACTGTCACTGCAGTTCCTGATGAAGTGTCCCTCTCTGGCTTCCCTGTAGGCTCCCCTCATAGATTGGAAGGCTGCTGTGAGGTCTCCACACAACTGTCTCTTCTCCAGGCTGAATAGCCCTAATTTTCTCAGCCTGTCTTTTAGGGGAAGTGCTCCAATCATCACCTTCGTGGCCCTCCTCTGGACTTGGTTTAAGAGTTCTGTGGTTTTTCCATTGGGAGCACCAGGACTGTCCCCAGTAGTTCAGGTAGGGTCTCACAAGAGCAGAGTAGAACAGGAGAATCACCTCCTTCAACCTGCTGGCCACACTGCTTTTGATAGAGCCCAGGACACGGTTTTCTTAGCTGCAAGTGCATACTGCTGGCTCATGTTGAGTTTTTCATCAACCGTTACCCCCAAGTCTTTCTCTGCAGGGCTGCTCTCAATCACCTCTCCACCAAGCCTGTAGATGTGTCTGGGATTGCCCTAACCCAGGTATAGGACCTTGCACTTCACTTTGTTGAACTTCATAGATGAGGTTCACATGGGACCACCACTCGCACCTGTCAAGGTCCCTCTGGAAGGCATCCCTTTCCTCTGGTGGATCATCTGCACAACACAGCTTGGTGTCATCAGCAGATTTGCTGAAGGTGCATTACACAGCATAAGTGAAGGCCTGAAAGCAGGGTGCCCTCCGTCAGACCTAGGAGTTGCAAACATTGGAGGCACGGAAGAGAGAATTGTGTCCACAAGCACACTGTTGTAGAAAAGTAGATGTTGCTGCTGGGTCAGGTTAAAGTTTGTGTTCTGCTTCAGTCTTCCTGTATTGGCCATGTTCCTCCTCACTAGTCATTGTCTTGGAAATTTCAACTGGAACCAACAGTACTGGCAGCTTTCTCAGCTGCCATTAATTCAAGGCACTAAAATTTTACATACATCTTCATACTGCTACTCTCCACTTGGCAAGTATAAAAGCATGAAAATTACCTTCTTTTCCTGAATGGAGCTAAAACACTGCAGAGCAACACAGTTCTGTAAAACTTAGAAGAGAAGGGTCTGTCTTTTTCTTCTGTTTTTGTGTTCTTCTGTTTGTGCAGCTGATTGCACACACTGTGACAGTGCTAATAATAAATAATATAACTCCATGTCATTCCCTACCTTCTCACAGAGAAGCAACCATTCTAAAACATGACCAATTTTAATCTCGGCAGAATTAAAGTGAAGAAAATTGTCACTTTTATCAAAATATGTTCACTTTCCATTTCATGAGTTACCTGTGAAATGAGAATGTCTTTAATTCTAGAACTTTTCAAGGACATTTTCTGCCAACCTATTTCTGAACTGATATGGTTATGGAAATTACATGCTCAGTACATGCACTTATTTCTCAGTATTTAAGCTAACATGATTGTTCATAAGTCCCATGGTAGCAGTTTGAAATTTTATTTTTTATCTATTCAAATGATCTGAAATACCAGCAGAACCCATATTGACTCACTTTTCCTCAACAGCACGTATTTATTTCAGCATCTGTGTGAAAAGCAAGGAACAATTAAGCTTTTTTAAAATTTGAAAGTTTCAGAAAGGCCATTTGTGGTCAAATTCCAAAAGTCTATCTGATATTTGCAGACATTATATAATCTATAAAATGGTCCTTAGCTACTAAAAAAAAAAGTCCTTTTTCATAAAAAGTAATAAATAAAAAAATATATAAAATTAAGGATGCTGATTGTATATATGGAGCAGTAGACAATAAGAAACCACTATTCAGCAGTAAATGTCACACAGCCATGTTTTTCATCCTATTGTATTTGCATAAAAAACCCCCATAAATCACAAAAAAAAATTTATATCAAAAATAGGCAAAAAGTGTTTTTCCAAGAAGTCCCTATTATTTAGTAATAATTATGACTCGGGTGCAAATCTCAATCAAGTCAGCTCAAAAAATTTTATTGTCCTAAATTTAAATCAAGCTCTTCGAAAGGGGTGACCATACTGCCTTCTGAACCCCATCTAACTTTGCCACAACCATCCCCCATGCCGGGGCTATGGCAGCAGGCTGTCCCGAAGCACAGGAGGCTGGCTAACCTCAAATCCTGCCTAGGAAGTGACAGACAGCTGTGTCTCCCTGGGTGCCAAATGCATGCCCAGGCCACTGCTACCCTCTCGCTCCACAGATTCATCTCCTACTGTGAAAAAAGCCAAATAGTTGATGAGCTACTTGTTTAAACATTCAGGAATAGCTGTGTGGCTTATACATCTTTAACCTTCCATGCCAGATTTCAAAATTTAATACTGTTGGTACACTTAATTTTTAAAAACCCTGTATATAATCTTAACATACAGCATCCATGTTGGCTGGGGTGAATACATCTAGGAGAAACAGAAAAGCAGAGGACACTGTCAGATGAAAGGATAGTCTAAATTGTCCATCCAAAAAAAAGGGAAAACACAAATCATCTTTGGGAAGAGTCTGAGCCAAGAAATGTACAAGGTGACCTCCAGAGGTCCTTTCCAACCTAATTTACTGTATGATTCTATGAAATCCTAGTTGTAAATGGGATGCATAAACAGAAGCTCAATTCATTTGTATCTTCATTGCAAACAAGGATATATTTGTGGTGAACAAATCTAATCACAGTGTGAGCCCATAGGGAACCTGACTGCAAAAGCTGTGAGGCTGTTCAGTCATCATGTAAGACCACAGGGAAACCAGATGTACCAGGATTCTCCCACTGTGTCTAGTGAAACTCAATCCCTGAGGCATTAAAAGGTTATGGAAAAAAGGGAGAAAATGCAACACATGTAGACTAATCCTCTTTTCAGAGTGGGATTTTTAGAGATGGGTTTATGGGGCTAGTACTGTACTCCAAATGGAATGCAAGTGCTTCAGTGTAAAGCCCCAAATGTGAATTATGTCAACTCCTGCCCAAGTCAACATTTTGAAAATATTAAGATTTGACAGCCAGAATAAAAGACTTTGTTGCACATGGAGATCCCATAGGCATCAGTGGGAGTTTAGAACAAGGTCAAATACAAAATATGGGTTTGGATGCAGTAGATATGTTGAAGGGATGGAGGGGTCCCTGTCATTTGACCAGTAGTGCACCTTGCACCAGATGGTGCTCATTGGGAACTGCAGCCACATTAGTCTCCATCCACATCTCTTTCCTTAGAAAAATATTAGCTGAATTATTTATTGTGATAACTGAATGTCGATTTTTCATCTGGTTTAAAAACAGCCTGAAGTTGCTGAAATCAGTGCAGTCATCCTGATTTAAATTCATTTTGAACAGAAAACACAAGAGGCTTCATTCTGACCTTGCACCAGCCCTTATACTTCTGTGTAACGCAGTAGAATTATTCTTGATTTCCATTTATGTGAAAATCTAAATTGGTTCTTAAAATAGATTCGGTCTTTTTTTCAGTCTGCTACCAGTAAATTATTTGACCTACATCTTAATAAATATTAGAGAAAAAATTATTCTCCCCACTCTTATTCCACAAATACAGTTCAGAACTTGTACATTCAACTTAGACTCCACTGTTTTGCCCCGCCCAAGATTTATCAACAAAGGCACAGGAAAATCCACACGTCAGCCCGCTCTCAAGGAGACCATACTAATATAATATAAGGTGTCTCTTTGCAGCCTTGTAATGTATGTGTGCTGTACATGACTGATGTACATCTGCTTACCTTTCTGCATTGCTGTTCTTATTATTTCAGTAATAAAAGCAATCTGTTTGTGTCTGTGTCAAACTTTTCCTCAGGAACTCCTTTCACCTAGTCTGCATGAGGTTCTATGTATTAAATAAGAACTTTGTAAATTTTCTATTCCTGTCCAGAAGTAACACTGAAATCCCAGTAAAAAGGATTACATGCTCTCAATTTCAGAAGGGCCAGCAAGGAAATTATTATAGCTGTAGATAGAAATGTAAAGGACTAGAAATCTGAAATTTCATGAATTTTGCCAGAGGTTTCTCTGCTTAACTCCCAATAGATTAAATAGGAATTAAGAATTAAAATCCCTTCTACTTCCAAAGGGATACTGACCTTCCAATAGTGAATGTAAAGCATGTGATCACTTTATGTACACCACCGAAATAATCTGAAATTGACTGTACAGAATAATTGTCAGACTGCTGCCTTAGTATATCCTAATGTCAACTGTTGTAACTCAGGAAAATGAAAGTTGCCTAATTCAGTGTAAAATACAGGCTTTTGGAAATAAATGTCATAGAAACAGTGCAGAGGCACTGACAGACATACCTTAAATATACTGTCTTTCATGCAGTAGTAGCTAAGCAATTTGGTCAGTAAGAATTCTATGTCCTTACAGCACCAGGGTTTTGTTTTTTCTTTATGTGGTGTTGAAACCCCACTTTCCTTTTGTCCTGTTCTTCAAAAGCTGCAACCTGGTCTCACAAGAAATAAATTCTAAGTAAATAAACCTCATGAGTGAAAAATTGTGGTTTTCATTTTTGAAATAGTTGATCCCTGTCACCTGCTTACCATAACTAGTTCTGGTCTTATTACAAAGGCTGAGAAAGATGTAGCTTTTATGAAACTGGGACATTTGTAAAGAGTTTTATAAGTATATATGATTTTTAAACTTGTCACCAAAGTAATAGAAACCCATAAACTACACTGGTTCCAAAAGTTCCTTCTAGGATGCTCACACTGAACAGACTAGAACAAATCTTTCCTCATCTCCTAGTAGAGAGGCTTAAGAAATCCTTTCTCAAAACTGCTATATAATGCACTTTTTTCCACGTTACAGCATACCTAAGCCTTAAACTAGAATGCTGAGTCAAAGTCTACTAGACTTGTATCTCTTTCTTCGTTTTAGCACTTGGAAGTTCAATGTTAAAGTCTCAACATAATCTTAGTACTAGCAATTATTCATCCTCTTACTCTTCTTGTATTTTTTAATTTCAGAAGCCCCCAGGCATGAATTAACATGTAGGCTTTTTACATTAAAAAGAAGCATTTCGCTTCCTGTTTTGGAAGTGTATCTGTTCACTAGGAGCCATGTATGAATATCCATACCCCCAGTGTACAGATTTTTAAGTAAAGGTTAAGAGTTTAAGGGTTGAAAACCTACCTCACCGTAAAATAGTTTTGGTTTAAGTATGTTCATAATTGTATTTCAAGACTGCCAAGTACACCAAAAGTCTGAAAGTTTCATGATTAAGGCCTTTACTTTAGCTCTCTCCAGCTTCTCACTCTATCCACCAAAGGTTATCCCAGCCCCATTTATTGTTTAACTAGGTTTGCCTAAATTGGTCAGAAATTAATTTGAATCTAGCCTTGTAATTCCACTAATTTTATGTTTTCAACTGTCTCTGTCTGGCTGTGACAGCAGAAAATAACTTCTTATATTCCTGCAACAAGTTTTTTCTTATGATTTCTTATGTCTTACTCCAGAATGGCCATTAAGTTACCTTCCATTTTTTAACTTTTACTTCTCTTGCCTTTTTAAAGTTTTGCTTCTCTTTCAGCACCACCAAGCTTTCCCAAGATGTGATCCATGCTTTGGTAACTAACACACTTGGGAAAATAAATCATTCTGAGCAATTGCCAGCTCTTTATGTTTGAAGGTCTTCCATTTGATTTCAGCTTGCCGGCATTTCATTATGTTCCATGGTTGGCCTTGTGGCAGTGTTCTTTGAAAATTCAATGCACTAAAAAGGTTAGGAAAAAAGGAAGAACTTCTTTCTTTTCATGAATATAGAGCATGCAGGTTGAAACAGATGTATCTTGAGGACCCATAATTTCAAAGAGAATTCATGAGTTTTACATAAAGTCCTCAAATTGCCACAGTTTTGTTACGCATGCATATTTATGAAGAGATATTATACGTAATAGAGAGATGCAGTATATCAACTAAATGTTCTGTTAGCTTTTGAAGCATTACATTAATACCAAATTTACAATGCAGCACAGGATTACACAACAGGTATGTTTTACTTGGTTACTGCTGGTACTGTACTGTGAGGAGCTGGTGTGTTGACTCATTAAAAGAGCGCCTTTTTGTCCACATACATATCTCAGATTAGGAAAAACTGATTAATATTATTTATATCTCTTATTTCTACATTTTGTTTTAATAATGGAGAACAAATAAGTACAGTGAGACTTAATAAAATTATGCAGTGATGAACTGTAAGAGCTGAAGAGGTAGTTTAATTATCTAAAACATGACTTGAGCAGAACCCTCCAAAGAAGGACCCAGAAATCCCTCACTGCAGCAACAGAAAGAATTATCAGTGCTAACTTTTCAACTGACATCTGACATTTGCATTTTAGACATGAGGTTGCAAGCTTTTCTTTCACACACAGAACTGACCAAGAGTGGGCAGTGCAGAATCCCGGTGGTCCAGATGTGAGACAGAGCATAACCTAAATGTCTTGCTCCCAGCAATGTCCCTACAGGAGTCTGACCTGAGTGGTGTGTTCAGGTAAGGTACATCAGCAGCAGTGCTGAGTCCAGTGAATGCACAAGTGCTGCACGAAATCCAGCTTTTTTCTGTCTAGTACTTACTAACGTTGCACAAAATAGAAGATCTGGAATTGAAGCCCAGTCTCCCACCTCCAGAAAGAGTTCTCTGAAGTACTAGACAGTGCAGTCCTGGAAAGCATAGTCTCCTGTTTATCCTGGACTCTCCAGCTATAAAAATGCAAGAGGAATGAGACAGGGAGAGTGGGATGTGGGCAAAAGAGACTGACTTCCATGTTTGCTGCTTGGGATACCTGCCTCTTAAGGCAAGATTTAGGTCCTGGTCTCAGCTCCATGGCCTGACATTATATAGTCAATCAGAAAACAAAGCAAAAACAGCACTAAACAATCTATGTAGCTATGTGTTTCTCCTGCCAGCAGACTGTCTCATCTAGTACAGTGCAACATCCTGATTCTGCTCAGTGTTTCACTCTTTTCTTTAAATACCACACTCAAACATTGCCTAACCACATGCAAATACTAGTCCAATTTAGCAAAAGATACTGCTATTTGCTACTATTAGGCTTGACTAGTTTTGCAGGTGACATTTCAAATAAAATATTCATTCTTTCACACCTCCATGAAACAGGCAATGCAGTAGTAAATTAATATTTACAGTTTTACAGTTACATCAGAGCTGCATTCATGCAGTTCTTCCTACTGTGCCCTCACATTGCTGTTCTGATAGTAACTGCAGAATTCAAGCTGTTGTGTTTCTTAACAAGATGACCTACCTTTATTGAGAGAGAGGGACTGTTCTCTGCAGCCTCACAAGTATAAAACTTAATTTTTTTTCTCCTTATTCTACATCTAAATGTAGAATAAGGAGAATATTTCATGCTTAATATCCAACAAACTGACAAAATGGGACCATGGCATAAGTTTCTAGGTATCAAATTATTTGCAGTGAACAGTTAACAGCTGATCTAACATGAATATCCAAAACTATTTTCACTTTCTAGATCATAAGACCTGAAGCTTGGTAGTAGAACATATATTCATGGTAACTGCTTGCAAAACCAGTGTTCACCCTCCACCTCAGACATTACAGATTTGACTCTCTATTGTCTCAGTCTTATGCATTCAAAGCAATTCTCATTCAGCAGTATACCTTTTTAAACAATTTCTATTTTCTTTATAGAGCTTTAAATCAACCCAGAATCATTACACTATACTAGATAATACACATATATATACATATATATAATATCTATACATATATATATAATGTGTACACTGTGTGTATTATCTTAAAATAAAACTTGAACAATAGGTTTGTAGGAAGGCTAATGCCTAGGTGTGGATTGGTCATATCAGCAAAAAAACCAAATTTCTTACATTGACACTGTTAATTTTTGTCCCTAAGCACAGCCTAAAAGACAGCTTTGAAAGATATCAGTGACAGTTATCCTATTTTATCCTATTATTTTTAAATCCCTCCTCAGTATATTGCTAGAAATCTATTGTCAAATAGTCTCCCTAATTCTACAACATACTGTCCATTCCATGGTTCACCTCTAACCTAACCTTAAGGATGGCAGAAAATGGATTTATAGATCTCAGCTCTACAAAAATGATTGATTTGACATATATCCCGGTGCACTAATAATAGTCATGCAAATAGTTCCATGAGCACAGGAAGAGATGGTGCAGTAACTGCAGCAGAGGCAAGAGGAGTTCAGCAGTGTGGCTGTGGATCAGTTTGGAACTGAACTGGTCAATAGGATGTGTAGCCTGTCACAAAACCAGCATGGCCTTTGCTACTTGCCATTCTGCCCTGGATACAGAAACCACGGGGACATGTCCAGTGTCCTGTTCAGCTGAGTGTAGCCACGCCTAGTCACAAAGAGATCAAACAAGAAAGGGATTAAGACTCCAGGCCATGACCAGTTTTGACCAGCAGATGAATTGCTGTATGCTGAAGCCTCAGTTACAGACCAAGGTCCCCAGGGTGTGGTGGCCAGCCTGAGATTGGAGGCCAGCCAAGGGAAAAAGGTAAACTCTACGACAAGCAGCCAACACCTACATTCACAAAATTTATAGGAACCTCACCTGCCTCTGAGACCTCTCTGCTCATGTATCAGACTTCACTAAAATCAGCCTTCAGGTTTAAAAGACAAGGAAGGGAAGGAAATAACGCATAAATTCACTAAGGCATTATATAGCTTCATGATAGAAAGTATATGAAAAATAATGAACCATAATAGCTCCTTTCATTAGGCCCCAACTACATCCTAATAATCTCTAGTGAGCCAACAGCACTAAAAAAGATAGGAGAAATACCTGCTAACCCAGCAGTCCCCCCCCAGCCAAAGAATATTCTGCACATATCCATACATGCTGGAAAACTATGAAAGAGCTTGGGATAGACTAGGTTTACATAACAGGTAAAGTTATGTGCATCTCACACAAGTCTGTCTTTGCTTTATATTGGATGCATAAAAATGTTGGACACAGCTCAGCTGGAAGAAGTCATCTTTCCCCTGTCTCTCAAGCATTTTCAGGTTTGTCTCTCAAGGCAAGCATTCTGCTCTGTAATGTCACTAACCCCATTCATTTTGCTCCACAGTGTTCCACTGGTGCCTGTAAGGGTGATAGCAAAAATGTGTTCCTGAATGCTGTGATTGGCACTGTTAATGACCATGACACTGCAGAGCTGCTCTGTGCTTCAGCAGGGTTAGCTGATTTCAAGACCTGTATTTCCATTTAGCAAGGTAAACCAGGAGTATTATATAGCTGTGGGAAAGCATTTTATTGAAAATCAAGTGTTAAAATAGCATAGACAAAAGGACTACAAAACATAATATCTGAGAAGGGGTGAGGTGCACAAGCAACACAAACCAAACACTTTGTTTAAAAAAGAAAATCTATGAGCTTTCTAAAGCTAACAGACAATACTCCTAAAATCACTGTAACAGATTCTCCCACTGCAGCAAATTAACAGAGCTTTCCACATTAGTGGTCCTGAGGTGCTGACTTGCACTGACAGGAAATCTTTTCTTGTATGGGAGTGCTCCCCTTCTACCCAAAAGTCATTGATACACTGTCATAAGGTGAGATAGCAGAACAGTCACCAAAGAGGCCAAGGTTGCTTAGCTGTGCATTGGAACCAAAACATCATTAGCATGGCCCTGGGTCAGTGCTCCCAATTCAACTTCTAAATTCTGGAATACTTTCTACCTGTTTCTCACCAGATTGTTTTCATGTTATTTGTTAGATAAACCTCATGCAAAAATCATGGTGATTTAGTCATGAATTCCTAACTGTGTTCAGCTCCTTTCAACTATTTTGGTTGTTGAATTGTACCACTGTGATGTATTTGCATTACCATATGTCATGCAGAGAAAAACAAATAGTGAATGGAATGTATTTACAGTGGTTGAAAGACATATTGTATTGTAGCTTATACTAAAAGATCTACAATTAATTGGATTAATTAAACAGCAGATGAAAATACATTAAATAAATGAATCACTGTTTCTGGAAGATTATTCCTTGTGTCTATGCATATGTTTCAACAAATCCCATCTACAAGATTTATAAGGAATAGTATTTTATTTTTTGTGATAGAGAAAGAAGAAAGTATTCTCCCTCCTGTTCCCCGTTCAATTACCAAAACACCAACAGGTTTTCTGGCAGAGAAAGAGAGTGGAGAGACTGGATATAGTGGGAACTTCACTAAGCTTGGTTCACATTCTCTTGATGTTCTGGCAAGAGGTTCTTTCTCCACCCTAGGCGTGCAGGTAATAACAGTCTTCCTGAGGTCAGCAGCTGAGGATCCTGCTGTAGGCACTGTTACTGAGGCATCTTTGCAGTTCTGCCCATATTAACTAAAAACTGTTGATGGAATAAGAATTTCAATGCTTCCCACTAATAAAACTACAAGTTCAGAATAATTCACATTAAAAGACTTGTTATATAGACATACAAGATAGTACCTACCCTCCACTATGAGAAAAATCCAACCAAACAACTCAAAACCTGAACTAAATGAATTGCATAAAGATTACATTTTGAATATTACATTATTTATATATTTGCATGGAGAGATCCAAGAATGACTGTATTAGAGAAATACTCTTAAGTATTCTCAACCATTCAAAAATACTATCTCAACAAATGTATCTTCTTGAAACTGCTTCTTCAGATACTATGAAGTACCTTTTTTTCCTTCTGTGGAGGTCAGTCATTGATCTGCATCACTGTGGATGTGACTGGCTCTATCTTTAAGTCACTTGTTATCCCTCATCCTTGGCTGTGAAAGCAAGCACTTTAGTAATTCTTCAGCACATGACAATACTTATATGGTGCACAGACAGCATATGAACCTTTCTTTGACTCACTAACACTCTCTTTTCTCTTTTTCCCTCTAATCATATATGTAAAACCACCATTTCTGAAGTCCAGCAATTTTAAAATGTACCTTATCTTTTTGCAGGCACAAGTAATTAGCAGTGCAATTTAACATTGGTAATTGCTCATGGCCATAGTTAAGTTCATTTGCATTTTTAGCTACCTGATATGCAAGTGAATTCAAGTAATTCCATGTCCACACTACCCAAATTACACAATAACTGAACTTAACACTGCAACGCTGATGTAATAGTTTATCTACAAAACCTGGATGCAAAGGATGTGTCCAGCCTTTCAAATGCAGTCCTAGAGAACAAACTGGTAAAAGGTGTTTAGAAGCCTAAGGATACAGGTAAGTATCTAAAGGGATTTTTAGAAGCATATAGGTGCCTCACTCCCATTAGAGTCACACAGAGCAGTTTTCCTCTGCAGGACAAAGATTTTTTCATATGTTTGGCAGATAAGTGTATTTGCATTTAAACCTTCATTTATTACTGTGTAAAAGTGCAACATAGATCTCCTTTTAAGAACCAAAATTAATTTTCAAAGGCAACTATGAAATACTTTTTCAAATACTGAATTAAATGTTTTTGAGAAATATTTATAAAACATCTGAGGATCTGGCTAAATCATATATATTATATATTATTATATATTATATAAATTATATGTTATATATTATTATATTAAAAATATAATTATTATCCATAAGAATTTTTATAGTCACATGAATGTAATTTTGTTGTAGGTGAAAACATACATCACTGAGGCAGAGACCACTAGAGAGATTTTCAGTGTGGGGTGAAATTTATGCCTGTGTTGAGAGCCAACCCAGGAGCCAGACACTGCCAACAAATGTCTTTACTCTGAAAACACTTTACTAAGGATAAGAACCAAATATATTGCAGGTGATATTCTCCATTATGCAGGGGTCCTACACAGGTCTCTGTATTATGTAAGTCCTACTTAAATACTACTCCAAAGTTGCACAAATCTACTGCATGGGCAAGAAAGTTCCCTTGAAAAAATTCCTTGAGCCCTTTGAAGAGGATGCACTTTAGCAGCATCTATCACAGTTTCTCAAGCAATACATAAATCTTGTGCTGGCCTCTGCACAGGGGTGGGCACACCTTGTAGATTATGTCTCCTGTTTTGTAGAAATATTGGAAAATCCTACAGGGCTTAAATTTACATAATGCAGACTGGGTTGGCACTGCATATATACAAATTTCAAGACAGTCAATAAACATGTTAATTATTGAAATGATCAAGACAAAAGGGGGATGAGTACTTTAGGTTTTAGCTATTCACAGCTTCTGGCCCCATGCTGAAATGCTCATTCCACTAAAATAATTGAGAGATATTACTGACCTTAGTGAGGCCAGCATCTCATCCCATCTTATCAACTGTCGTCACTAGCCTGTCTCCTAACACAATCTCTACCTCAGACTCCATTAGTGAGATTTCTCAGTGTCAGACTTCTCAAAAATCTCTCCCATTCTAAGAAAAAAGTTCAAAACAATGGGAATCACTTACCCAGCATCCTCACCTGGTTCACAACTGTGGTACAGGATTTCAGGGCACATATCCTGAAAAGAAACAGATGGTAAGTGCCCCAAATGCTGCTTACACACCAACAAATTCTTCTGCAATAGTATTCAACTGTGCCCCACCTCTGCACTCAAGTTTCTGGCTCCTTGGCCGTGTGCACCCAAGCATCACCTCATGGGAGTGAACTGCCCAGACGTGCAGATGATATCAAAGACTGAGAATATCAAAGTAGGGTTCTCCAAAAAGATGATCTTTATCTGGGAATGGACCTAGTGGGTCCAATTCACTAAACAGAGTGCCTTGGTCATTCTTGAATAGTACCTAAATTGAAAAAAAACCCAGAGACTTGGAATACAGAATCCTCAGTCACCACCAACAAAGCTGAGTACTTCATGAGTTATTTTCTTGGCCATGATAATTAAATAATTCAAACAGGAGAAAATGAAAGAGCTCTGTACCATAACTCTCAAGAACTTTAAAGTAGAGTTGTGCAAACCTGAAGATCATTCTCATTTTTGATCTAAATCAGAAAATCAGGGAAATTTTCTTGCCTCTCTCATTTTCTAGTGAAAGTTCTGATCTGTCTGCTGCTAGCTCTAATGGGGTACATGAACACTCTTGTGCTTGTGCTTGTACTTCACTTATGCTCTCTTCTTCTACCCTTCCTTCTTGAAGCACGGCAGTACATAAGTAGGGAAAAAAAGAAGTCAGGGAAAGATATTTATTTCCCTAAAAGTAATCACTTCTTTCTTCTGACATGCCTGTATGGGACACAGGTCCTCTCTGCTTTTGAACCTCCTTCTTGTTGCCCTTAGTGTTGCCCCCTTTCTATTGTGTGGTGGGCAATTTATTCAAGATTCAGGATCCTTCCTTGTGCCAAAACGCCAAGAAATTCTTCTTGGCTACCCCTAATCCACTCACTTTGCAACATGGGCTGCCTCACACTTTTTTTTCTGAACCTTTCATATCCCTAGTCCAGCTGTTTTGAAGAACTAGTTAGCACAGACCTCATCACCTGTCCTTGTATATCTCTTCTCCCCGCCTTCCAATTGCACATTCATTTCCTGGTTCTTGCTTCCTGGAGCCATCTTTGTCTGACATCTGCCGTCACCTTCCAGATTCCCAACCCCATGACACTTGAATTTTTTTTCCCTCCATGGAGGATGTGACCTGCTCCCGGTGCAACAGTTTAACACAGCATTATGTCACTCCACCAGAAATCCCTTACTTTGTAACAATGGTTTCTCTTGACTGACTCTACCCTCACAACAAAGAGAATGGGGTTCAAACCATATGATGGACTCGAGATTTGTGACTCATAATGAGATAATCTCATTAATTGCTCCCTAATGCATCTGTCCCTCAATGATTTCCATGATAGAAAACTAACTTTTTTATGTGGCACTTCAATCTAGATATCAACATTTTGTTGAACAAAATTAGAACAGTTTTTCTCAGGTTACACCTATGATGACAAATGGATTTATGCTGAACTGGTGGTTGAACGCTGAATGAATTCTGAAGTTCACAGATCACTTCTAAACAGTCTGTTACAGGTCTAAAAGCAAAGCAAGTTTTAAAATATTGTATAGCAACATAATTTTGTAACATGTCCAAAAGAAAGCCCAGACAGAAAAAAGTTAAAACCTACTGGATCTATTTTATAACAATGATGATTTTGTTGCATTGTTTGCTCTCAACAAAAAAATCATCATTCTTACACATATCAGAGTGTAAGAATAGGCCCTGACCATGACCATACTATAGTCATTCAGTACCACGTATTATAAATCTTCCTAATCTTGCATTGCAAATGTTTCATTTCTATGCATGGCAATTGAAGAATTCTTTGCTATATTAGACAGACCATTAAAGACCATTGCCTGCTCTTGCTGGCTTAGCTACTTCCTTGCCCTTCACATTTTAAGAATGACTTCAAAGGTCATTGTTTATGTCACTGTGGGTACATATATTTAACAACAAAGAAAGGATACCTGGAGGGGTCTGCTTAGCTTAGATGATTGTGACGTGAGAAGTGCAACTTGAAGTAGTAACTTTAACAACCACCCAAAATGCCAATTTTTAAAAGTGAAGCTATAACCCCTGCCACCCAAAGATGAGCACCAACATATCCTCATAATTATGTCTGCAGAAAAAAATAAAAAGTTGTGTGGTACCTGGGCTTTTTGTCAGTCTTCTGTCTAAGAATAAATTTTACCTGAAAAAAGTCACATGCTTGAAATAGTGCAATGTTGGTTTTAAACAACTGTATTTTCCAGTGGCTGCAAACCTCTAGGCTTTGTCAGGCTGCTGCTGAGGCTAATTTTGTGGTTTGGCAACCAATTCCAATGCCTTTTAGTGAGTGTCAAAAAAAAGAGCCGAAACCTGACAACAGCCTTAAAAAATGCCTGTAGTCTACTAACGGTCTCACAGATGTGACACACATTATGAATCAACCCTATAAATCTGTCCCCCAGAAGGATTTATTCTGGCTTGAAGGGAAGCTCCCAGCGAAGAAGTTCCTCAGGATCCAAATCTCTCAAACCCAAAACAAGCTGTTCCTCAACTGCCTTGGAGCCAAAGCGAATCACTCTTGGGGCATGGCTTTCATGTTCCCACTTCTCCCGGATAAACTTCCATACAAACCGAAGAGGCGGGAGGGCGGAGGGATCAAGCGTAATCCCAAGCCTTCCCGCTTCCTCCTGGTTTTGCCGCGGTGGCACCAGCGAGGGTCAGTGCCAGCGGGTGCGGGGCCGGCAGGAGGCCCCTGCGGCGGCCCCGGCTACAGCCCGCCGCCTCCCGGCGCCGCCGCCCCGGCCCGCCGGCCCGCATGACATCATCGGGACGGCTCGGGATCGATCCCCGCCGGCNACAGGCTGACACCAGATTCATCCCCGCCGCCATGCAGCGAGCGCGCTGACAGTTCTGCGCCGGCTTCGGGCTGCGCGTCGGGAAGCCGCTCCGCGGGCTGCGAGGGGGAAAGGCGCGGTGTCCTCACGGCCCCGCGGCGAATGCGCCCTCCGCGAACAACGGCACCTGTTAAGGAGCCCTCCCTGGCTCGGGGGTCAGGAAGAAGGAATTCACCGGGTGGGAATCAGGAGGAAGGAAAACGAGCCACGAGCGGGAGGATCAAGCAGCGGCAGCTGAAGAAACCGCCCGGTCCCTCTCCTGACAGGCTGCGACGCGCAGCGCGGCGGGCGCTTCCAGACCCCCGTTGTAAGCGAATGGGGCGGGAGGGGGAGCCCAGAGGCATAAACAAGGAGCGCAGGACCTAATTCCTTCCCCTCCCTTTCCTCACTGGCTTGCCCAGGCTCGCCAATAAATCCAGCTCGGCTATGCATCGCGATGGGAACGTGCTGCCAAGGAGGCTGCCTTCCCGTCACTGAGGATGTTGCCTTCCCCTCACTGAGGAGGCTGCTGCCGCCGGGGCTGCCTGCACACCACTGAGGACGCTGCTGCTACCGCGGAGGTTGCCGTGCCCTCTCTGAGACAGCAGCAGCTGCCGCCGCCGAGCCTGCCGTGCCCTCATTGAGGCGGCCGCCGCCGCCGCGTTACTGGGAGAGATTGTGGCGCTGCGACAGGGGAGGACGGGGCTCGGCGCGCAGGGGGGAGGCGCGGCGAGCATGCGCCGCCCGAGCCACTGACTGGATCCTCAGCCAAGGTACCGAGGAAAAAAAAAAAGAGGAAAAAAAAAAAAGGAAAATTTTTAAAAAAAAGGAAAAATGAAAAGGATTGAGAGAAAGAAGAATGAATGACGGTAGAGGAGAATAGAAAAGACCGCCAGGGTAAAGCAGCCCCTGGTCGGCGGGAAGGAGCAGCTCTGGCATGTGGGGATCTCCGGCACCAACAGGTAGGAGGAGAGGGGCTAGGGGCGCCGAGGGCTGCCGCGGCTGCAGGTGCGTGCGGAGAGGGCTCTCCCGCTCAGGGGTGAGGGGGTGATTTCCAAAGAAGTGGCATGATGGAAGCCCTCACAGACAATGCCTCTTCCGCTCTCCCCAGCTCCCCGCCGCGGGGGGCTCTCGCACGGCTCCGGCAGATGCGGCTGATGCTAGGCAGCGGCACCCGGGCTGCCTTGCAGCGCGGCGCAGTCCAGCCCTGCATGGCCGGGCGTGGGGAGCGGCTGTGCCCGTGAGTGTGTGTGTGTGTCAGCGGCGGTGTGAGTGTGCCAGCAGTGCTGGTGCGTGTGCAGCGTGCGGGCTGTGTGTGCGGAGGCAGGGCCGGCTGCCGCGGGGACAGCTCCACGGAGGAGGGGGAGCGGCGGGGCTGGCGGGAGGGGGAGGGGGAGCCTGATTTCATGGTTTTAAAACGATGCCATGATCTGATCAGCCTCTGTTTACACAGCAGCAATCAGGCTCTTTTGTGGACGGTAAGAATGGAAGGATTTTGCTGGGATTCAGTGGGAATATCCTTGGTACACCCGAGGTGGCATAGGAAACACTTCGTGTGAATAACGAAGGAGCCTGATCATGCCTGCTGTGGCTCCTGTCCCTGGCTCTGGAGGGAGAAAAAAGAAAAACAAAACAAAACAAAACCAAAAAAAAAAAGCAGCAACAGACTGTTCTTTATTTTATTTTATTGCATGAAATGTGTTCCGGTACGATTCACTGGGAGGATTAATGGGCATCGCGGAGCCCTAATTAGCTTAAAAAAAAAAAAAAACAATTTATATGTTTAAGCATAACCAAAACTAGCCCTCCCGAAAGGATGGGCATTATGTCTTGGCTGTGTTGCCTGTTTTTGCTCAGTATTTACACTGACCGTTGCTTATTAAGAATTATGTGGAGGCTTTAACGATTTGCATTAAAGCACTGGGAACGGGGGGGGGGGGGGGG
>VXAZ01008846.1:476839-573048 GCA_013399875.1 Gymnorhina tibicen
GGGGACTCAAGGCCGGGGGGACGACACCCTAAAGCATACTGCTATCGACTGTCTAAATACCTGTTTATCTAAAAGCCTAAATGATAAAATTATGGTTTATAGCAGGAAGGGAGGGGGATAATGAATACTGTTTCTCTTACAAAATGCATAAACTAACACTGTGTGATTAATGTGCTTTGGTGACTTGGGTTAAAAAACATAAATTCTGCAGGGTTTCTTTGGGTGTGATCCATATCAACACAGCAGTTGCCTCTTAAAATATTGACAAATACTGTAGCCATAAAATAATTGTATGTAATGTCAAAATATCAGCAGTCTTTGGGGGTTTTTAAAAAAGATGTCAGTGATTAACTCTTGGGCTTGCAAACTGGAAATCTTTTGATTCATAAAATCTCTGAGGCTTTAACTGTCAAATTATATGTGCTACCAAATATAAGGGGCATTGGTCAGTCCTGAAACTGTAGCAAGCCAAATCTGCCAATAGTCAATCATACTAAATAGTAAGTATAAAAAAAAAAAGCCTCATGTTTTTTAAAAACAAACAATAGTACTCAAATTTACAACTTCATTTGGTTCTCCATAAATTAACATCTTTGTTAGCACTTTCTGACATCATTTCGTGTTAACTTAAGAACTGATAGCTCGATTTTTTTTCAGATATTTTGATGGCATGACAAATCAGAAAGAAGAGGATGTACTGTATGACTAGACACAAGATCAGTTCTGTTTGTGGATTACATTTTCAGTAAGATGTATGGATCTATTTTTTCCTTGTTCTTAAATATAGATCATGAGACTTGACTGAGGCAATATACATATCATCCATCCATCTATGGCGAACTACAGCCATGCAGCTGACAACATTTTACAAAATCTCTCTCCTTTAACAGCTTTTCTGAAACTGACTTCACTGGGTTTCATAATAGGAGTCAGTGTGGTGGGTAACCTTCTGATCTCCATTTTGCTAGTCAAAGATAAGACCTTGCATAGAGCTCCTTACTACTTCCTGTTGGATCTTTGCTGCTCAGATATCCTCAGATCTGCAATTTGTTTCCCATTTGTTTTCACTTCAGTAAAAAATGGCTCTACCTGGACGTATGGGACTCTTACTTGCAAAGTGATTGCCTTTTTGGGGGTTTTGTCCTGCTTTCACACTGCTTTCATGTTATTCTGCATAAGCGTCACAAGATACTTAGCTATTGCCCACCACCGTTTTTATACGAAAAGACTGACCTTCTGGACTTGTTTGGCTGTTATCTGTATGGTGTGGACTCTCTCTGTAGCCATGGCTTTCCCCCCAGTTTTAGATGTGGGCACCTACTCATTCATTAGGGAGGAAGACCAATGCACTTTCCAGCATCGTTCCTTCAGGGCTAATGATTCCTTGGGATTTATGCTTCTTCTTGCCCTTATCCTCCTAGCCACACAGCTTGTCTACCTCAAGCTGATATTTTTTGTTCACGATCGCAGGAAAATGAAGCCAGTCCAGTTTGTTGCAGCAGTGAGCCAGAACTGGACTTTTCATGGTCCTGGAGCGAGTGGTCAAGCAGCTGCTAATTGGCTGGCTGGATTCGGAAGGGGTCCCACACCTCCAACCTTGTTGGGAATCAGGCAAAACGCGAACACCACAGGCAGGAGGAGGCTACTGGTTTTAGATGAATTCAAAATGGAGAAGAGAATCAGCAGAATGTTCTACATCATGACATTCCTCTTTCTGACCTTGTGGGGTCCCTATTTGGTAGCCTGTTACTGGAGAGTTTTTGCAAGAGGGCCTGTAGTACCTGGGGGATTTCTAACGGCCGCTGTCTGGATGAGTTTTGCCCAAGCTGGAATCAATCCTTTTGTCTGCATTTTCTCCAACAGGGAGCTGAGGCGCTGTTTCAGCACAACCCTTCTTTACTGCAGAAAATCCAGGTTACCAAGGGAACCTTACTGTGTTATATGAGGGAGCATCTGTAAATCTTTAGCCTTGTGAAACACTACCATTCTCTGCTAAGCAATTGTGGCCTGTAGCCATGTCTTGAGGAGAAAATCAAGAATGGGATGTCAGCAGCTGTAAGGATTTGGGCAACATTCTGCAGTCTTTGCAATAGCTCACCTCTAATCCTGTTTTAAACCTAAACATGTTCCTGCTGACCACTGCTGAAGGTTTGTAATTAAGAACAAAGGACTGAACTACTGCCCTGAATTCCTTTATGTGGTTGAAATCTAGATTATGAAAGTAGCAGGTGCTAAGTATCAGTGCTAAATGCTGTGTATATCACTACATAAAATAAGAACATCAAAAAGATTAGCATTGGACATCTTAATAAATTAAGTTGATATGAGGTTAATGTGTTGATAAAACTAATTTTAGACATCTGAAGACCTTTAAAACATTTCATACAATTATTATTTTGCAAAGACTGAAAACTGGGGACTCAAGTACTGTAACTGATTAAAGATGTGCCATGCATTATTGGATTATCACACTTACAAATCTGTTTGCCTTGTGAGTAAGTTTCGGGGAGCATTCCAAAGCAGTATTTTTGTTCAGATTTTGACTTTAATTTTTTTTTTTCTCCAAATATATTACTCTTTCTAATTACCATTTTCCTTAACAGTGAAATTACTAACATTTAACTGTATTCTGTGTTTTTTGCTGATTTGGTATAAAGTTTAATAGACTCTTATTTATATTTTTTAAAAAGCTAGATATCAGTCTGTTAGGCAACGTTAATGATAATATCCAGTCATAATTGAACAGTTATAATTATACAGAATAAACACATGTTGCCTTAAAGGGTTATCTAGTATCTTCCATTTTGTTTAGCATTGAAGCAAATAAGCAAGGAAAATTGAATCAATAACTCTGGTCAGTCATTTGGGAGTGCATGAAAGATCACTTAGTCCTCTTTTTTCCTTTTTACTCCAATGGTTCCCAAAATCAATATGCACATCACTGGGATTATATGATTTTTTTCTAGGTGTGCCGCCCTTTCTAGTTTGTTCTGAGAAACACAGGCAGTTGATGTATGTTTATATTTTAAGACAGCTGTCATGGGGAGACCGCAGCCTTAGTATGATATCTTGCACAATTTGTGAAGCATTTATTCTACTGAAGGCACAGTCTTGTTTATATTTTCTGCACATTTTGGTGTATTGGTTGTTTTAAATTATTTAAGTTTTAACTTGTGAAAGCATATAATATGATTTCTTAGTATTTTAGAAATACATTAGAGTCTGTGAGTCTTTCCTTCTTTAAGATACAGATGTGTGGATTTCAATATAAAATTGCATTTGCCAAAATTTACCTGTGTAGCTTGTTAATTTTCTTGGAATAAAATTTTACATTTTTCCAGTTATACAATTAACCTTTTTTATTTTGTCTAGTGAGCTAGCATGAAGTACTGAGAATGTAGCCATTATGAATTATTATTCTTTGCAGTCACTGTATTCCCAAACTGTAAATGCATGAATGATGGGGACCACAGGATTGATAAATGATATTATCTGCAGTAGCACTATTGTGTAGTTTATCATAATTACCCATCTATCTGTTCTAATATGTCAGTTATATTTGAAGTTACAACACAGTATTTGACATTAACTTCACAGTTTAATTTTGGAAAATGTCTGTATCTGAAGCACAAAATCATGAGTTGGTCAGTCATAAAGAACACAGATTTTTCTTAATTTTGGGAGAGACAAGACTAGAGGTCTTAATTCAGTATTGGTATATCTTGTCCTTTGTTGTAGTTTTATGACCAGCAAGTTAATGTATACATACACGAGCAGCAGTCAATAACGGAAATGCTTAAATTTGTATGATAGCATTATACAACATATGCAACAATTCCAACAGTTGTGTCTATATGTGATCAGATAACTTGATCAAAGATTTGGTGAGCAATCTGTTTGACCTCACTTACACTTTTATACTGAGGTTGATTGGTTGAGAGGCATGGCTTTATATACTGTGTTGAAACAGAAAAATTGCTAAAATAATGAGTCCTCATCAGTATAGGAATGTTTCAGAACGTAATTTGAAATGGGACCAATAAACTTCTACCAAAAGGACATTTTTATTACACTGAGAAAGGCTTTGAAATTAAGGTAGTTAAGCAATTGTCAAAGATAGCAAGAGTGAATAAAAACTGAATCGTATGTTGAGAAAAATTCTGAAAGTCATCCCACTTTAGTTTATTAAAAGGTTGATTGGCAATAACTTCAGTCTAATTTCTTTAAAATAGTAACCTTTACAAGGAACATTGATATTACATATTGTAATAAAGAAATACATATAAATAAAGTTGTAAATAGTGTTATAGTTGTAGAAGTAGTCAGTTCTGAGGATTAGCCAGAAAATTTTCAACTAGGAAATTTCAAAAGCTGCAAGTCTGGGGCCTGACCTAACTCTTAATAAAGTCAGTTGGTGTTTTCCCATTAACTTCATTTGGAGCAGAAGCAGGCTCTAGCATTTCTACAGTACTATACTTCTGAAATACTAAGAAGGCTGTATTCACTATGCAGAGGGAAAAGAAAAAAAATTAAAATTATTTCCCTGGAAGTTTTGCAAGCAGCAACCGATGTAAATTAAAATAATAAACAGTAAACAAGTCTGAAAGCAAATATTTTGATAAATGTTTTTCTTTTGATATGAATATAATTCCTTTGGCTATATGACAATATTGTATTGCTACCTGAGAAAGGGCAGGTACTTTTTATTAAGTGCATTTTTAGAATTGTGCCAGTAAGAAGTCTTGCGACACAAGTATTTAATTTTACTTTTCTCCAGCGTTAAAAGGACAAGGGGATGTTCAGTGAAATTAAAAGCCAACACATAAAGTAACACTTTATGCAAAGTTATTACCCAGGTGGAATGCACTGGTACAGGATGTCAAGTAGTTTAGAGACATTCCTGCAAGAACTGTATGTATACATGAATTAAAGCAGTGCTTGCACTTTTTGTCATCAGTGTCATTTTGATCCTAGTCAGCATATCAAAACTAATGTATTAAGGTATAAATTCAAAGTAGCAAGAAGGTTCATTCCAATTCAGTACACTGTTGTGTCACAGTATGAAAAGCCTTTTGCTTTCATTTTAGTACAGGAGTTAAGCTGTTGCCAAAGCTAGAATACAGGGCTGGTAGGTTAGTCCTTTCTTTTCAGAATAGCAAAGAATATAACAGTATTTTATATCTTCATTGATCTTTAATGCTCATGGGTAATGTGAAGTTAATAGTTTTAATTTTCTGATGAGAGAAAAAAAAAAAAGAACAGATTCCCTGAAGAAAAGGCTGTCTACCCCTGTTCCTTTCCTGCCTTCTGTTGCCCCACCAGCCCTTTGGCAGCCTCTCCATCAATCCTTCTACAAGAGTAAATGTTTCACATACTGAGTATTGTATTTCTCCTGCTCCTTGAGAAGTGTCTCAGCCATTCATCCTCCTCAGATAAGCTCCTGCAGCAGCTTCCCAGGGTTTGTCGGTGTCTGGGTTCCCCTCCTGAGGACGGAGAGGGAGTGCCAGTTCCTTCCAGCTGCCTTTGTAGTTTGTGGATCTTAGGGCACTTGGATAGCACACTGGGTATCTCTGTCTTTTGGCTTTGCTCATGAAGTAGATGCTGTTTATTTTATGCAGAGAGAAATGAGATTGGGGAGGAGGCAGCAGAAAACAACTTTCCCTCTCACGAATTGTTCACAAGGAAACCACCGTTTTTGTTGCATTGCCCAAGAGCATATTGTATTTTAAAAGCATATTCAGTGTTAATGACCCTCTAAATAAATAAAATGTACAGTTAGCCAATTAAGCCAAGATTTTTGGTACAGCTATAAAATCTTATTATGAAATGGCTTTCTGTCAGTCTCTAGGCCTTGGGGGCAGAGGAGTCCACTCTGTCTTGTCTGCTTTTAAGTGCATTGTGTTTGTTCACTTCTTTTGCTTTTGCTTTGATTTTCAAGCATCTCAACATTTTATTTCTATTAATAGAAATCCAGTATTCCGAGTTGTTATCACTCGTGGGTTAAAAAAAATAATATTAAAGGGAACTCTGATGATTTTTGGGGTGAATTAGGGAGGAATTTCAACAAGTAATTGGTTTTTAGCAATTGCTGAATAAACCTGTGGGCTGCTGGGCTGTTTCATAGTTGCACAGTTACACAGTCAGTTCTTAATTATTGAAACTAGCAACGGAGTAGATTAACCCACATAAAGATAACACATAGGTAATACAAAGCATGTCCACATGAGATAAGAACTTCCAATGTGTATTACATTTATCAAGGAATGAAGTTAAACTCAAGTAAAAAGTGAGATCAGAAATTCAAAGAAGAATGGTGGGTGTTTTTCCTTTTTTTTCTGCTTTGTTTTAGCATAGCACTGCTAATCTGCAACCTGGGTTACACACCCACATACAACTGAGAGTTGCCTGTACAATTCTGCATAGCACATAGGCAACTTCCTTCTAGTTTATATTCATTGAGAGCTCTATGAGTGTACACTACTAATCTGATAGACTTTTCAGAGAAAAGAGAAGGTTCAGTCTGAGATACTGTTCTTCAAAATTAAAATTCAGTAGAAGTTCTCTGTTTTTGTATACTGAAGTGATTTTGAGTGTGAAGAAATCAGAAGCAATGATCATAAGTATACTCTGGCCATGGTCATTAAAAACAGGACAAGATGACATTTTGCAATGCATATGCAACAAATCAAAGAGTTTGATATTATACACCGAGACTTTGAGTGAGTGGGCTGAAAATAGTTCATACTTTTTTAGAAAAAAGTATGATGAAGCTATCAGTTTAAATGGATAAAGTCTTTAACTAGCCAGTGTGGAAAAGGAAGGGTGAACTTTAAAAATTGCTCATTATAAATAGTAAACAGTTTTGGTGGTGTTTTCGTTCAACTGAACTGTGTAATTATATAACTATATGATAAACAAAGGAGTGTCACAACAAATAAGTTAGATTCTTTTAGTAGTCTAAAAAGGAAATAAGTAACAACTATCTTCAGACATTTGAAATGAAGTAATTACAGTCATCTACATGTTTCATAAAATTTAGATGACAAAATAATTATTTACATTTTCTGTACTTATTGATTTTACGTACTTAAAGAACAGTGTCTTCAGACAGTGAGTTGGCTGATGCTGCCCAATGAGAGACTTCTTTGTATCACAGGTTTTGTACTATGCTTTGTATGTAATAAGCACGAGAGATATAAAACCAGAATTTATCTGATATCAGCTTCAAACTCTGCATTAGGTACAAAACTTCTCCAAATATTAGGCAAATTACTGTCTCCAGCGATTATTCGAAATCATTCTGTGCTACTTCACAAGAAGTCTACGTCACCTTTGTTAAAGAGCAATCTGGTTAAAGATGTGTATTTATTTTCATTCCATAACCATCAAGCTCAGGTGTGCTGACATGCATATGCAGATTGAAGAAATTGCTAAAAATAGAAAGTTTTGCACTATAATAATCTTGGTGGATTGGGTTTTTGAGATAGTATAAAAGGGTGGCACAGATATTCAATGACTACTCTAGGCAGAAGGGGGAAGGATGCAAAAAAAGTATTCACCCCTGTTTAAGTGCCATTTAAAATCCTGCTGTTGTCCTGTAGTGAAACCATCTTCTGTAGAGCTGGCCCACCACAGGCCTGCAACCCACTCCATGATGAGTTTAAGCAGGGCTTCAGTTGCACATACTCTGAGTATTCATGGGAGAAATTCATCATTAGCAGAGGTCAGAAATTCCTAGACAACATTCATAGGCTACAGACAAGTGATAGGTGCTTGTCTCCTCAAAACAGAAGTTACAGAATAAACAGAGGCCAAGAGATTAATGTTTATTGCAAACTGCTTGGGATTTCATGCCCTTTTGGCCCCCTCAGAAGTGACTGAGAAGACCTGTTTCATTCTTGATTTTGTTTGGGGTTTTTTTTGTTTGTTTGGGTTTGTTTTGGTTTGGTTTTTGTTGTTGTTGTTTTGAAAATGCATGCCATCTCAATTGTTCTATTCCATCCCACCCATTGCCAGTTGAGCATTTGATTTCATCCTTAATCAAGTCTGTATATTCTTTAAAATACATATCTAATAGTAAAATGTATTTGTAGCTTTGCACTGATTATGCAGATATGTATCACTGTTTGTGCTTCCTCATTTCCATAAGCATTTCCTGTGTTTCAAACACACAAATCCTGTTTTTGAAATTAAGGCACTCTACAATTATGTGTTTTCTGATTTTTCTGTGAAGGCCTTTTAAGCTTTGGATGTTTCTCCTGTTTGTTCCAAAACACTAAATGCAGATTCTTAGGACACACCACAGGGAACATTTGATTTCTTTGACTGAAAGACTGTTTGGACATCATGAGACTGGAAATGTATATTTAGCTCCTGTATAAAAATTTATGGTAATGACTGGGCTATAGAATCAACAGTAGTGGGACTGCTGGAATAGGATATTTTGGTAACTGTGGCTTTAAATTGCATAAGGCATCTAACACAAAAGAGAAATGCTCCTTTTGTAACATAATTATGTAAATGAAAAGTAAACACACAAAAATGAGTACAGTTCTATACGATTTTGATTAACATATTCAGTCATAGCTCTAGCAAGATGGACATAAAGTGAAAAAACAAAAATAGATAGTGTCTTACCACTTGAAACCTAATCCTTGTAAGTTTGGCTTGATTCCTGCAACCCCTACTCTAGGAAAATTTTCCCTCTCTTTTGTGGAAACTCATCTCAATAAAGACTACAAGATCTTGGTAATTTTTATCAATCTTTATGTTTTTTACTTGACTAGTTCTCAGTGAGACCATGACATAGCAGGACTGTAAATATTATCTGTCATAGTGTAAGTGCAAAAGCAATCTTTCAATGAGTTTCAAGAGGGAGTCTATATGAACATAGATACATTTCTCAGACTCTCCAAAATAATGTAATGTAGTTGATACCAAGTAGGGACAGCTCAAGCCCTTGAAGAGCACGAGGTATCACACTCAAATATGCTAAGTGAATATAAAGTCAGATGCAAGAAAGGTGAGGGATATTTAGTAATAGCTTCCTATGTTAATAGTTGTAAATATTGCTTTTGGACTAATCTGTAAACCTCCTTCTAAGTTCCTGAGTAGTGGTAAGGGCATCTGCAGTAAGGTGGGGTGTAATGCTGCAGCTGAGTCCTTATGTCCCCCAATATTAGATAGGGGCGGGCTGGAAGCAGTACACGTTATAGGCTGGTCCCTGCACCAGCCACCTGGCATGGTAGTAACCTTCACTAAGCTCATCAGCCTAGGGATCTGCTTCAGATGGATCATTTGGTCACAGTAAAATTTCTGAAACGTTTCTTTCAGTTTTTCCTGTGAGTAGTTTCTGTTCTTAAAAGGTGGAAAGAAAATGCATGTAGAGGGAATGCGTATGTTGAGCAAATCCTTTTCAGCCCAGTCTTGGTGTGAGGACTTTTTGTAAGAGTGCGGATAGGGGTGGAAGCCCCTCATAGTTTTACCACATCTGCCAGAAGCTCCTGTACTTTGGCACAGTTAGCATATGTGCACACAGGGGGCTCCCACAGTGTCCTTCTGTCAGCATTCAGTCTCCCTTTCCCCTGTACACCCCCAGAAAGGCAGACACCATTGTTTGTAGAGGCACTTCTATAGAGATGACCTTCCTCTCAGAGACACATTGTCACAAAAGCTGAGATTTGCTGTATCCTTTTGTATCAGAGAAAGCAAATCAATTTTGTATGTTTTGTATTAAAATTTCTTGTTGAATTTTCTTCTTGGCATATTAACTGAAAGGCAGTATCACAGAAAAGCCATTTGCTCCCTCCCAGCCAGGAAGACCACCAGTCTAACTGGTAAACACACTTTCAGTGGGAATATTCTGATCCTTTTTTATCAGTTAAATAAATATTTGATATGATAATAATTATTACAATATGTGAATATATGAAACCCCTGAAAGGGTTAATTTTCTGCTTTGGCATTTTCCTTATGTAAATATCCTCATTCCATTTCATGCAAGACAGGTTTGGCAAATGTGAGTGTTTTGGGTGGTATTGACATCTAAGTTATGCCATCTAAGGACAAGTGCTGGCTGATAAATAATTTATTCATTTAAATTTCAGAAGAGACCTTGTAAAACTAGCTACTACAAAGAAAAAAACAAGCAATGTTTTCTTAATTCACATATGTGATCCTTTAACTATTGGCTTTGGAACCTGGGTATTGTCAAACTTTGCATTCAAACCTAATACAGAATTAGAAACCAAGCTGTCAAGATAATTTCTAGTCACTGAATATAACTAAAAATGTTATTGTTATATATATTCTACCTGTCTTTTTCTTTGCAAATATTGAAAAAATGTGCGTGATAAGATTCAGATGGAAAAGCCTTGACCATACTGAAATTAGCAATAAAATGTCTATAGCTTACAGTGAAGGCAGGATTCTATGTATAAACCTTAATTTCTAAAGACAGTGGATGTATGCCGTACAATGGATCTCTACATTACACTCATGTATGGCCAGCATGTCTGAGAAATGAGTTTTTAAGGCCCAGTTCACATTCTTAAGCTTTCTAGTTCTGTTTTCTTTATATCCAGGTCTTCATACTATGCTCTTACAGCACTGAAATCTAAAGTCCTGTTGTAATTTGTATTTATATAACTGTGGTGCTTGATAGCCTCTTTATAGAAAATTACCCCTTTATGTTAGGTTCGGTGAAAAAGCCTCTGTCTAAAAGTAAATAATTAAAAGATAACACAAGAAGGATATAGACAAGTGGGATTTGAAGAAATTATGAGACAGTGCTGTTAAGTTTGTTTTGAGGCAGTGCTAGTAAATATTATGATGAGCAAGGTGATCCCAGCATATTCCAGCTTTGCTTTTTTTTTTTCTTTTTTTTTGAGCAAGAGAGATGATTGAAAAGAAAGTTTTAAAAGATTTGAAAAATAACAAGGGGGTGGATTCTCAGAAGAGAAGATCAGCTTGGGAGAAAGTACAGAGGCTGTTCCCTGAAAATGTAATTGTCATTGATAATTGTCAGTGGTAGTCTGTCAACATGAGCAGATTGGAATCTCTTGATAAAGAGGAAAAGATGATAGGCCGAGAAGAGCAGCATGAAGTCACATTGAAGCTGAGGGAGGAACTGCAAATGACTACTGATTCACAGCATTAGTTAGAAAGAGGTAATTAGATGTCGTGTTGAAAGTAGGATTCAATGAAAACAATTGGTGAAAGCCAAGAACGTTGACTCCAGGTGGTGACTGGAGTCTGTGAGCTTAAAAGGGAGAGGTAGACTAAAATGGCAGAATAGTCACCAAAATAAGGGGGATACACGCCACCATCCCCTTTCTTTTTCTTTACAAATTCAGGAAGAGACTGCATGATGTCAGAATGGTTAGGTGAGCAGAGAGAGGACAGAAGAAGGTGATAAAACGAAAAGGAGATGTTGAGAGTCAGAACTAGTTATTGGAAAGGGTAATGGGAGGTGAGAATAGCTGACAGGAAGATCAAATTTGGATGAATGTCTTTGGAGTAACGTGGGAAGATGTGGATTGACATTCCAGAAGATGGTGGACTCTGGGAAAAATGGAGAGGATGACAACAACAAGGAATGGGAATGATATCAGTCAGGTCGGGGAAGCACAAAGAAGCACTGAGCAGCTGCCTTGTCAGGAGGATGACAAGAGCCAGCAGTGAGGGTTGCCCAGACAGGAACAGGTTATCTGTTAGAGGTTCTGCTTATCAGTGATGTTGTGCTAACCCATGGCAAAAGGAAGGGAAGGGAAGGGATACCAAGGGATTCCAACGCTTGTGAGGTCTGGACAACTGCCATGGCTGGAGGGTTGAACTACATGACCTTTAAAGGGTCCCTTCCAACTCCCAACTATTCTATGGTTCTATGAACCGTCATCTCAGTGTTCTCAAAGCCTTGTAGCTAATATTACATCTGAGTTCAGTAGCAGCTTGAAGAATGACTGCATAGTATCCATTATTTACTATTCTTTCCTTTTTAACATTTTAACAGGATTTTTCTGTTCTGTTTCCATACCCTTTTTCTTGCTCTTTTTGTAGTATTACTCAACTGAGAAAAACTACATTTTTTGTAACACTGTATATTTAGAGCATGTTGGCCCAGCAATTTTGATAACTTTCAGACTGAAGGATAGCTTTTCAGAACAGTGAAAGTGCAGTTTTAGTGCAATTTGAGAGCGCTGCCGTGTTTTATTATCATTGTCTCCCATAATGGTGGTATCTTGGTTTGGTGAAGTGACCATTAGGACGAAAGCCAGTAACTTCCACATTCTCATTGCCACTAAAATCAGTGCATAGGTGACCTTGGATGATTCGTATAAGCCAAGTTTTCAGCTATCCACTAATTTTAAGCAACTCAAGGACATTTTGGGCTTCCAGTTTAAGACACTAGTAAATCAATTCCCAAGGGAATGCAGCACCCTTAAGTATAGATTCTATTCATGTTGTTGGTGTATAGGTGGTAAAATTGTTCAGAAATGTTCTGTTTGACTTGTTTTGACAAGTTTTGGTCTTCTGCAGGAAATTTCCACTTACACATCTCAGACTCTTCCTTCCTGAGAAACTGAAAATATTCTTTAAAGTTCTGTTTCCTGACTATTCTTTAGGATTAGGGCCAACAGTAGGTAGACTTTCAAAAATGAGGTAACCAGTGGTCAGCTTGAAAATATGTGCTAAAAACTTTTTTTCTGCATAGTTTGCCAGTTGAATTAAATGGCGAACAAAATAACTTACTTGAAGGATGAGAGATTTAGTTATGTAATGTTTCTAAATTTCTGAAACTCATTATAAATCAGGATTTACCCCCTGTACTTGACAAGGCCATGGTAAGATGCTGCTCTAGGCAAGCAAATAATTGGTTTTTTCAGTTAAAGGTCAATGAGACAGTGTGCTGGTCAGCTTTCGTTGCTGGCAGTAGACTACAGCCCAAAAGTTTGGAAACAAATGTGACAGATGATTTGAGATGTTCAGATAACCTCATCTTGCCAAGAGATATGTTCATTAAGTTGTCAAAGGACTGAAATGTATGCATTGCCCATCCATCTATAATTTAAATGCAGCTGAATTCCTGACCTCAGATATGATATAGGCATTTCTGAGTAGATATAACTGATAAATGTGCATAAACAGAGGATCTTAGAATAAACTTGTGTTTTAAAAGCAGAGTAAAAAAACTCTTCTGAGATCTAGAGGCTCATGACAACATTGATAGATGGTAACATACTCATATAAAAAAATTCTACTGAGTACTAAATAATATTTAAAAAATATTTGCACAGGATTTTTAGTACAATTAATAAAGCTCTCTGTAGCCTGAAGAAAGGTGTCAGAAGTTGAAGTGCCTGAAACTGAGATACTAAATTAATCACAATGAGTTTTCTGAGGGCTGAATAGATAATCTGCATGATTTTAAATATTAAAAACCTTTGTCAAGGTAGATGTGCCTGCAAAAATGCAAGCTGGCAGTTACACATGATTAAGTCACAGTTGTCTGGGCAATTCTATATCTGAGTTACCACAAACTATTATAAATAAAAACAAGTATTGATACCTGAGGTTTTTTTCATTTACCTCTGTCAGGCAGCAATATTGTCATCATTCAGGTGAATTTTAGCAATGTCATTTTAAAACCTTTATATTTGAAATTGTATCATACCAGTACAATGTTAGAAGCCAAACCTGTAAAACCTGGGTGACCCATAATGACCCTGTGGAAAGAGTAACACTGTGGAAATTTGGTGTGTCCCTTGGGGGTTCGCATAAGCAACTCAGCCTCCCTTGAGAGTCAGTGGAGCTTCAGCAAATAGGATGATGGTTTGATTGATATTTTTGGAGAGAGGTTCTCTGATTTCTGGAGGCTTTCAATATAGGCATCTGAATCAGAGGCTGAGGCTTGATGGTGAACACCCTTTCAGTCTATTTTCAGGTTTCGCTATATGAACACTGCCTCACTCTCAAGACTGACTGTAAGAAAAAGAGAAGACTCATCTTTCACTGTGCAGGAGATATGGTGCATGAATTTAAACCTCTACACAAACAGATGGCAACATTTTCTTTTCCACTCCCTTTTCTCGGCATGGAGCATCACTGTCTTCAAATCACATTTGAGATATGTTTACCGACAGAGCTAATAGCAAAGCCTGCTCGTGCTGTATGAGCAGTTTTAAAGAGTGATATATTTCCCAGTCTCATGAGGATGTTGGAAGCCTACTTCACTTGTGAGCAGTTCCAAGCACCTTGTCAATAGCTGTTCATGTCAATGAGGCTATTGTAGATACCCATGGGGCACCCATGTCACCTGTGTGGGTGCAAGTGACACCTTCTAGTACATCCTCAAAATCCATGTAGTAGTATCATAAGGCAGAGACTTCTGCCAGCATCCAACACATAGAATATAAAAGCAGACTTGTAACATTTTGCTACTGGAGATACAGGGTTTAAGTATTTCTATGGCAACTGTCCTATCAGCACTTGATCTACCCAAGTACTGCCCCACTCTTTATATTTTTTTCCCTTCTTCCTTTTCCATTTGTTAGAGCCTTAGGACAATGTGTTCTTGGAGGACAACAACTGAAGAACTCAATCATATTTGTCCCTATTCAACAAAAATTCAGCAAAAAACTAATTCATGTCCTGAGCTCTCTCTTCATGATGTCCCCATGCTTGCTGCCGAGTGTCTCACTGTAGGAAGACAGAGTTCAGGCCCAGATGAAAACTTAGATTTACCCTACCAGGACCGCTTAAATCTATAAAGATTTGGAGCACCCATTCTTTAGTCTATCTTCATTATTCAGTGGTATGAAGGCTGAAGAGCAACCTGAAGTGCAAAATGTTCCATGCCCCTTGTCACAGGTTCTCATTTCAGCTCCCAGTGACCATCCATAGTACTTTCCTATACGTGTCATCTGCAAAGAATCCAAACAGACTGGTATTCTGGGACACATCCGGCGGGTTCAAGCTGTGGCGTTATGCCTGCCCAACTGCTACTGCTTGAAGGGGATGCTTAAAAAGGTGGCATGCCGGCTCTTGAAAATGTCCTCCTGAATGCAGGCTTGCACCCAAACAGTTCAAGCCATGGCTGTAAGCCACACACAGCTCACAAGGCGATTTCTACGGTCTGAAGGGGTAAGCAAGTGCTTCTATACTTGAGAGCTGTGGTGGCATAGGATGTCCTTAGGCAACTGGTTGATGAGTTAGTTGGTTTAGACAGACAAAATGTCCATGGTTTAGGGGGAAATCATGAAACATGCTTGAAAAATGAGAAAAAATGCGGTCTAAAATTTTTCAAGGAGTCTGGAGGACAGTGGCAATTGGACCTGGTGATCCTGTTTCTTCCATGTCTGTAGTAATTCTGGTGTACACTTCACTGGGGCAGGACAAGTAGGAGGGAAGGTGTGAGAGACCATACTTGAAGGAGGTGTGTGGTTTGATGCTTTCCCTGCAGGCTTTCTCACAGTGTGCTCCTGAGAGGCCTTAACTGGAACTGAAAACTGCTCTTTTGCAGAACTCCTGCGGGAGAAGGGGAACAGCACTGCCTTGCACCCTCATGAGGGTGACTTCTTTCCTCCTTTCCTTGCAGTGTGACACAAGGAGGAAAATTAATATTCCAGCCCGTTGAACTTTCTTGGCGAGTCTGGCATAGTATTATTTAAGATGACTGGTATTTTTACGTGTATTTTTTAAATTCATTTAAAAATTCATTTAAATTCATTTAAATTTCATTTAATTTGAAAAACCTTGAAGATTATAGTATGTGCACAAACTCAGCTAAATTGTTTGTTACAAGGACCCCAGCTATAAAGGGTGTATATCCAAGGCAATTGTGAATTAAGACTTAAGTCATTCAAGCAAGTCTGTAAATAACATTCAGTAAATAACATTCAGCCTCCTGGTTCCCAAAAAATATCCAGGCAGAGCCAAGAGAACCGATGCTTTCAGCACAACACTGCCCTCTGGAGCTCTCAGAATCATGCTCATTGCAAACCAAACAAAGGAAAAATAGAGGGGAAAAATAGGAAAAGCTCTTGGTTGCCAATGTAAAAATGTACAGCACAGTGTACACAGTGCAGTGAGTAATGAAAGCAGCTATACTGAAAAAACAATGGAAAAATAAAGACATTCATCCCCATCTCAAATACCAGGAAATATTTTCCAGCATTGAATGGAGGGCGGAAAGAAATTGAGAATTTTAAACAGACCTGGAAAGAGTGATGTATAGTAACAAAAATTCTTCTTAATTTTGCTTAAAGGTGTTGGCAGCATTCTAACAAAAAAAAAATCTAACTATTGGGAAGGCAAAAAATCATTTGCTCTCTCAAAAATCTATTTTAGATGCAGTTCTTTTTCTGCTGTGCATCCTTTCATATTTTGATAGTGTTTGTGTCAAAGCAAAGATGATATGTTACCTTGTGCTGTCAAAAACTTACCAAAATAAACCTCATCAACAAGCCATTAAATAATAATATCACCTTTCCCCTGAAGTTTTTATATTCTCTGTTATGTACTTCTGCATATTTTTAAAAGAACTTAAATTATTGATTCCCACCTTCCATCAAACCTGTCTAAGCAGTGAAATGTATATAGAATGTTGTGTTGTACTAAGCTCTGTTAAAGAACAACCCACAACCCTTAATTGAAAGCATGGACTTGTTAGAAGTGAATTTCCTGAGTTTATGAAGGGTTGAGTCTTGCAAATACAGGCTATAACTGGAAACAACTCATCATTGCTGATATTTCTGATAGCAGATATTATTCTCAGTAATATGCATGCACAGAATTGGCTTCAAGGATTTAAGAACCATTCCAATACCTTCTCTACACAGTATTTTTCTATTAAAGTAGATGGTGGAGAATATGAGGTGAGAAGGAACCTCTGGAGATTATCTAGTGCAAACATCTGCTCCAAGAAGGGTCAGCTATAGGAGTTTGCTCAGGGCCACATTTAGTCAGGTGTTGAGTGCTTCCAAGGATGGAAGATCCACAACCTGTTTGGGCAACTTGTTCTTTGGTTTGACAACCCTTACAATAAGAAAGTTTCTTCTTCTTTTTAAGTGGTATTTCCTAATTTTCAGTTTGTGCCCACTGACCTTCATCCTGACACAGTGAAGAGCCTGACTCTGACTTCTTTACTCCTCCAGTCAGACATTTATACACACTGGTAAGATACCCCCTCAAGCAGTTCCAGGTCTCTCAGCTTGTCCCCATATGTCAGGTGATCCAAACCCTTACTTGTCTTTGTGTCTGTTTGTTGAACTGTCTCCAGTACGTCCATGTCTCTTGTAATGAGGAGTCCACTGCTGGACCCAGCATGCCAGATGTATCTCTCCAGTGCTGGGTAGGCAGGAAGGATCACTTCCTTCATGCTGCTGACAAGGGTTCTCCTAGAGCAGCTCCGGATGCTGTTGGCTGCCTTTGCTGCCGGAGCTTATTGCTGGCCCATGTTCAGTTTGGGATCCACAAGGATCCCAAAGGCTTTTTCTGCAAAGCAGCTTTCCAGCCAGCCAGCCCCCAGCCTGTGCCAGTGCCTGGGGCTCTTCCTCCTGAGAAGAATTCATAGTGCAATTCAAAGTTATCAGGGTAGTAGCTGCCAATTTTGAAAAGAACTGAAATGATGACTTGGGAATAAATAATTTGTATTACTGTAGTTGAAAGAAAGGTTATTTGAATACCAGTAGACTAAGGGGAGTGGATTGAAACAAACAAAAATGGCAGGAAAAGGGAAGCAGTGATCCTCATATGAGTGACTATCTGATCGTAGAAACAGAACTCCTGAATGATTCCCTCAGGCCTTGAGCCAGTGTATATTTAAGCCTGTGAGAGCTTCTCTATGGTTTTGGGGGCACTAAATGAAGCCAAAATGTACTATGAAGAAAGGAAGAAAATTTGCATAACATTTTTTTCTATCTTGCTAAAAATAAGCAGCAGCAAAGCAAACATCTAGAAATAGTGGGAAATTCTGCAAATATTTCATAAATTGAATTTAGAGTATGGAAAATATAAAAATATTAAGTAAGAACATTAGTAGTCTTAGCCTCAGTGAGGTAATTGTTTACCTGCAAAAAATTAATTATGTGCATAAATGTTTGCAGGACTGATACATATATGGGAAAGGAGATCCAAAGTAAATAATAACCCAGAAAATCTACTGTCCTCTCTCCGTTGATCAGGGAAAAAAATTAGCTTGGCACTACAAGATTCAAATTCCTATCAGTGTCCTAGGCAGTTGACTGCTGTGCAAAGTAGGAGGAAAAAGAAATGAATATACATTTTACTCTGTGAGGCTAGTTATGAAATACTGATGCCAACACTGCAGTATGTAATAGAGCTAATAATAATTAGCAGGTTTCCTTAGCATCCTTAGTGCAGATGGCCAAGTTTAATAGCATGTTTTAATTTCGCTTTAGATCCAAATGGATAGCATGGGTCAGCTTGGCTGATCTGCATATATGTGTATCGAGATCATTCTTAAAAGCTGCTTTTCTCTTAACAAACTGAATTTCCTCAATACTTTACTTTGTAAAATTGATAAGACAGAAGTTGTAATTCAAATGCTTTTTTGTCACAGTATACAACTGGAATAAAATTGGAATACAATGTTTCCAGCACATGTCCTGGTTAGGTAAGCAATAGGATCTGAATTTAGGACCATGGATTAGGGCTGCTTTTGAAAGATAATTTATGAAGCACATTTGACCCTTCATCTGTGTCCTAAAGTAAAAAGAGATCAGAGACCTGAGTTGCTTGGTCTTACTTTAGTGTTTTGTTAGATAATCTAAATTTTCTATACAGCATTCCAAAGTTTACTTGTTTTTCTCTTTCCTTAAAAATTGATCTAAAAACTCTAGATGGGAGCTCTTCTCTTTGCAAGGTGAAGATCTCTTCACTTCCCATGTTCACTGTGCATTGTATATTCACTGTACAAAAACACTGAAGAGCGTTTAAACTCATTTCTGAGAGTCCTTCCAGATAGGATTGCCAAAGAAGAAATCATTGATGACAAATCACTGAAGGAGTTACTTTTTTCTTCCCAATGTTTATACAATTACCTCTATCACCCAGCCACACTTTGGTGGATGCCAGCATTACGACTTGAGAGCTTTAGGATTTTTTCTAGCCGAATACCTTCAGAAACAAAATATTTACTTTAATGTTCCTTTCTAGGTTTGGATAGTCAAATTTGTCTTAACTAATTTCTCGCTGATAGCATGTTATCATTATTTAATCCCTAAAGGAGTGGAAGGTCTTGTCCTCAAGAATATCTGTTTAAGTCCAGCTCTATGTGTGTATTTAGCTAACTCAGAGGACATGATGTGGCTCATAGTGATTAATAACTATGTTCTCCAGAAGCTGGCATCTTCTCTGAGGTCTGCAGTATATCTAATTGAATTGGCCTCACTGAATTTAATCTTGAGATCCTCAACACACCAAAATTAAGTACAATTTTAAGTATAGCTATGAAATTATACTTTCATTTTGCTGGAAAATATGGGCATCTAACACTTTAGGCACACATGAGATGAAAGATTAATAATAATTCAATTAAATTTAGAACAATTTACCACTTTTCTTTAGAAATAGATGGTATTTTTTTAAAAAAAGAAAGAAAAAACTCCAATTATTTGGATATTTACCCATTATAGGCTAAGAGCATTATTTGTCATAGGTGCTCTGATATCAGGAGTTAGACTCAATGATCCTGATGGGTACCTTTCAACTCAGCATATTCGATGATTCTATGATAGTAGTGAAATCAATATACAGTTGAGGATGTGGACTATCATCTGGGCACACTGCCAGCAAAGTCAGTGACTCTTTACCCTTGACTTAACCAAAATGACCATCGAAATGACCATAATTTAGGCATTGGAGTGGCTAAAGATGAGGCAACTATTTCATACTTGTTGATTCAGAGGAGTGTCAACATATCATTAGGGAGTGTATCAAATTAACAGGCCTACACCAAGGGCAACCAGGAAAGCCTACAAACTGAGCAAAATAAGAGCTCACTGATAAGTGACAGTGGGCCCAGAAACACTCTGCTGACCTTCTGCCCTCTTCTATCAAGATCCAGAGCACAAAATCCTCTCCTGAGGGAGGCTGAAAACCAAAAGGAGAGCAAGTATGAAAGAATTCGGGATGATATCTTTGTGATTATAGCTGTTTACTAAGACATGTCTGCCCTGGGTTGTACCCTACCTGGTAGTCTCTAAAATAATTGCTAATAATTTTGGACCACAGTCTGCAAAAAGAGGTCATGCTGGGTGAATACTTCTAAGTGTTTTCTTAAGTTGCAAACTGATTAGCCTGATGTCAATATCAGGGTAGATAAGGAACAGATAAAAAAACCTAGACAGTAATTCGTCCCAGTGATGGGATTCATGATAGGATTAATGAATGATTAATTCCAATGAAAAAAAAAATTAATTGACCCATAATTCAATACTTCTGACTCAATTACAAATAAAATTGTTAAAAGCAATTTTGCAGGTGTGACATACTTGCACTTTGGTACATCACTTGACCTAGACTTGTACTACCTTCTGCTTAAGAAACAGGATACAAAAATAACTGATTAAAAATATTGAAACTGAACTGACAGTGTGACACTGTAGACTCTGAATTTTCATCAAACAGAAAAAATTACCACACCCTTCATGGGTTTATTCCTGGCCTCAGATGATATTGCTTTTTATCAGTGACATGGAGGAAAAACAAATCATGATGGAGAAAGTGTACAGGAATAGAGGGAGCAGTAAACAATGAGGGAGCAGTAAACAATGAGGCTGACAGATCACTGATAAGAGTTTGGATTGTGTTTTTGAGCAGGCACAAGCAAACAATAGGCATTTCTGTTCAGTTTATTGGCTCATACTTTAAGATCAGGAGCTCTGTACTAACGAGCAATCACTCTGATGATGACTTACTGCCCAGGTAATCAGCCAGACACCAGTTCTCAGAGCACAATTGTGGCTGAAGGGACTAAATGAAATCCTTCAGTATTTAAACAAAGCCATGTGGAAGAGGAGTAAAGAGGCCATCTCACTCACACATTTGGTAGGGATGTGACTGCTACCAGAATACTGTGACTGATTTCTGACTGGGGAAGTGTGAAAAATTGATCAAGATTTAGAAAAGCAGAGAGAAGCACTTAAGAGAAATTTGTGCAAAGACTATTAAGCATGAAAGACTAGGGGAACTGTTTTATTTGAGGCTGTTGCTTAATCCCATCTAGGAAAACAAGAATTTGTTTAGCTGAAAGATCAGCCTGGTATAGGTCAGCAGATGATGGCTGATGAAACAGCAACTCTACCAAAGTCCCTTACGGCTTCATGTGTTCACAGGGAGGGTTAGAAATGTAGTGTTTTAATACTGGAGCCCTGTTGGGAGCGAGTGGTTCTGCAGTAGCAAAAGCTTGTAAAAACCGTCTAAATTAAAGAAAGGATCCCATGACTTGGCCCCTCATTGCTATTACTGCTGTGCAGTGCCAGGTGAACAAAAGAAACACAGAAGGTCAGATTAGATAATCATCTTAGATCTTGGTACTTATCTGAACCATACGTTTATCATACCTTACTTTAATCATTTGTATCAGCAGAATTATTTTCTGATCTTATAAGGACAAAATGTCCTAAACCATTTAATAGTTCACATGTCTAGTCAAGCTCTTCTTTTTGGGGAAAGTGTGTTTTTCCATAGAATCTCAGCACTAAGCCTAGAAGTGCACCAGCTTGCAAAAACAAGGAACAGGGGGGCAATCTTAATTAAATTTCTCCATTAAAATAACTTAGTCCCTAGAGAGGGCATTGTTGGGGTTTGGCAGCACATTATTATAACTAAAAGGGCAAAGCCATCACCATTTGTTAGCTTGGAAATGGCAAAAATGCAAAAGGTAACATTCGCAATGCAGTAACCCACTGCAAGCATCCCTGCATTTCCGAGGGCATTTCACATGCAGGCTGCCTTCCAATTAGTGCAAGCCAGATGAAGTTTTGAGCACTAAGTATTAGCTGGTGAAATTATTTTGCACGGTAATTGACCTCCCACCACATGTCACTGATACAGTGTCCTTTCCCCTAGCTGTGGCCTATAATGGAATTTTTTGGAAGAATATTAACCTGTCTGTATATTATTTTCTGGTTCATTAAATATAATAGCAATTCTGGCAAAGCCTTTAGTTGATGAGAGAGGTATGCCCTCCACAAGAAAGCGTCACAATACTAAATGCTGGATCCTTATCTAATTTGCTTACAGTCAATACATTTTTGAATGGAGACATTAGATGGAAAACCACAAAGGATCGTTTATAATTCAGTCTACAAAACTCTCCCAGTTCTCAACTTTGTCTCTACTGGCAAACACTCCCCTAGTCCTATGAGATCTTTAATGGGTTCTCTTTTACATATGGGCCTTTGGCTCCTCATCCTCGGCCATTATTTGTGAACATTTGACGCTCTTTGGCCATGAGGATTCTGAGGGAGGAACAAGCATGTCACCCTCTTGGTGGCATCACTCCTATACTTAAGAAAGACCCTATAAAATGAAAGGGCTCAAGTGTCTGTTTTCAATAATTCACACAATCTTAGAGCATCTTCTCTTGCCCTTAGAGTATCTCTCCTTTTCAGGTCATTTGTCACTTTCCCAGCTTGACTGGCAGTGATAGTTAACCTTTGCTTAGGACCCTGGAGATATTTAGTTTGTACTTAAATATATTTTTTCTTGCATGCTGATAAAATACCCACATTTACAGAGGACTTTTTATCCCAAAGGACTTCAACAAGCTCTGCAAGCTATTAATTTACAGCAGTAGTGTACAGGTAGCGTAGCTTTTTGCTCAGTACAAAAGTCAGTAGCCAAGGTCTGGGAATCCTGATGTTTTAATTATTATAACTAAAACATTTTAGTATCAAAATCCTTTGTGTGGAGTCAGCAGAAACAACTATGAAAATTTGAGTTCGCAACAGAATTGTGACAAGAGTGAGCTAGTCACTGCTGAACTAACTGCTGAACACAGATTTTAAGCAAAGGGGTCTGCATTTTTCTGAATATTAGTCTAGGATGTAGAGCTAGGTTCAAGTTCCTGATGAACCCATGACCACAAACCTTGCCCAGGTGTCCCATGTGACTCATGGAGGAGCTAGTGAAGACCCACAAAGCATATACCTGACACTGGATGTCAGTAGAACTGAAGCACTTCATCCCAATGGTGCAGCCCTCAAAGCTATGCCTCGGTCCTTAGGCAATAGTAGATCTATCAACACCTTCATTTTCATGTTTCTGATGGTGTTAAAAAAAAAAAAATCAGCAATGCTAATATTTTACATACATAATATTCAAACTACAACCATGCTGCCCAGACTAAAAAAAAGGGTATATCTCACACCCTTTCACAGTCAAGACTCACAGACAAGCTGTCCAGGTCCTTCCCAGGCCTTCTCCATTACACAGCTTTAGGCCAAGCTTAATGCAGGGTGGCAGCAGAATTTATTTCAGTACTAAACCCAGTATCACAACTGCAGCAGAAAAAATCCTAGTTCAGATTCCTGGCCTTGGCAGTATCTGTCACAGGTGGCTGAGGCAGGGAGAATGTGTTGCTTTCCATCCAGTGCTGGTTGAATATGAAATTGATAAGGAGCAAGAAGAATGAGGAATTATCTCCAGCTTTGCCTTTGGTCGGTGTGGGGACTAGTATCACTGAGGCTGAAGAGAGCCTAAAACTTGAGGCTCCTTCTCCCTGAGCGGGCATGGTAACTGTTAGACTGGTTTTACAGAAGACAGTGCTTGGTTGAAAGGAAACCATGAGGACTGCTCCACCCTTCGAAGGATATTGGTGGGTGTTAATCCTCAGAAAAGTTGTCGTCTGTCTTGTGCCAAAGGCATAGATCTGGATGCAAAGGCTACAAGGAAACTACTGAGCAGCCTGTCAGATCCCTTGAGGCAAAGGATTAACAGAAAGGGACCTTGAGTTTCAGTGCAGAGGACATCCACACTCAGCCCAGACATAGCTTTCATGTCTCACCCATCAAAAAAAACCCCAAAAAACAACCCACAACAAAATCAGCTTTCCCTCTTCACACTAGGAGACTGCACTGATATAGTAACATTTGAAGTCAGGATTATTTCCAAGTTTAAAAACCTGACATATTCAGAATCTGACTTGGCTCAGATATATAAGCAGTCAAATAAACAGTCATTTTTAAATTTTTGGCCTCAGTATCAAAAGCTGGCTTTGGATCACCCCAAATTAGAAAAGATAAACCCTTATATTGGATTTCTATCATAAACCAAATGCAAATTTTTACCTTTCCTCATTTTCAGTTACCTCTGGCTATTTAATACATTCTCCACTAATTCTCTGCTGCACTACTGGTCTGGAATTTAGTCTGCATCATGAGAATCCTTTAGTTGATAGCACTTTAAACTCATCTATAAACAGCTTTTGATGACTAATATACATTTTTCTGTTCCCGCAGTGAATTTGTTTCAAGCAAAAGGAGACTGTTTGGAAACAACACGTTAAGTTCTCTGATAAATCAACTACTTAATATTTAATTTCAAATTGTACTGGGAAAACAAATTAATTTTTTCTCAGGCTAACATCTGAAGGGAAAGATGTAAGATAGCTGCAGAAATATAGAATTAGCATCATTCTGACATGTATTATGTCTTCTTAAGCCATAAGGAGAATAATTTTATATGTGTTGTTTATATTTTTCTATATTAAAAAACAGTCACTTTAGATTAATTTAATTTGAATTCCTACATGGCATCTCCAAATAAAGAGGATGAATAACCAGATGGAAAATGCCTTTGCTTATTTCCTGCTCTGAAAGGGATTCATTATTTAAAATACTACCATTAAATATGAACCATTTTCACAGATACGATGAACCAGATAATTTTTTTACAAGTATCCTTACAACTCTGAAAAATGTGAATATCTGTTTACTGGCAAGCCTCTGAAAGGTATCCTTAGTAATATAAGCACAAAGAGACATCACAGATGTCTTCTGTCCTACATTTTTTACGCCACTGTCACACTAAATGGCACTAGACTTTATCATACCTTCCTTGTAGATCCTTTTTGTGCTATATGCAGTCCCAGCTTGCATCTGCAGCTAAAACCAAACTAGCTCCCAGGTTTCATGATAGCTTCTCCTGTTCTAAGACATCACTACTGCTACTTAATGATACTGGATTTACATAGCTGCCTGATCCTGCCCAAGGACAGAGTGTGTAAGTGCCCTGTTCAGCCTCAAAAAAATGCAACCCAGCCCACAGAGGATGCACTGAGCATGTTATGTGTTACTGTCAGTGGCTCTGTCATTGGTACAGTCTTACATGGCTTCCTGCAGTTTAACCAAGGAAAAAAATTTCATGGAGTAACAAATATGATTCAAATATGAATCTCTAGGATGAGAAGTCCTGTCAAAACAAAATATAATTTCCTCACCTGTCCACAAACATAAAATGTGTGATTAGAGAGGGTTCCCGATGCAGGTGTGATGTACTGTGGGCACAAGTGCAGCAGCAGTAATGGGGAGATCGTGCAAGTATAATTGGCATCCAAGAGGAGCAGCAGACCCAAACCCCACCATTTAGGTAATCTGGCTGATCATTTCCTTCTCTGAGTTTTTTACCCTAAAGTAAACAGCAGAGAACTGCATTACCTAAAATAGTTCTTGAAGGTAACAGGAAACAAGCAAACTGAAGGCTGAGTTTGACATTAATATTTTCAAGAGGTAATGACTAGCTCACTCTTGTCACAATTCTGTTGCGAACTCAAATTTTCATAGTTGTTTCTGCTGACTCCACACAAAGGATTTTGATACTAAAATGGAATCATATTTTCTGATGCAGGTCCTTACTTCATGCCAGTTAAGCTTCTATGCCAGTGGAATTAGAGGATTGTCTATGCTATTCTGAGTACATTAGGAAAGGTACAAGAAATTTATTCCTCCAAAAGTTACCAGATCAGCTCAAAATGACCTCTAGCTAAAGGTTGAGATACAGGCAATATTTTTAGCTTTCAGGCCAACTCATAGAGTCTTATTCATTCTAAGAGGTGGTTCATGCTCTTCACCACGAAGTACATGTAATTCATGGGTTTAGTCCACTCATGCTCCTTTGCTATAATATCTACTGTGCAGGAGCATCATTTCTTGGTGTCATGAATTTCACCCTCTTCAGTAGTCTAATTTGGTTGGTGCAATTTGACTGGCGTGGCTGCTGGGCTATCTTTTTAGCCAGACAGAAATACAGAACATACTTTTTAGCAATCCAGAGCATTTTTAACTCAGATATGGACTCTTTTGAGAAGCACTAAAACAAGTTATTATTGAGGTAAATAGTACAGGGGGAAAGTAAAGTAATGTTTTTAGCTTACAAGCTGAAACTGATGGAAGGTGGAGTTTTTCAGGTTATTTGAAGAGTCGCAATGATTAATTTGTCAGAATTCAATCAGACAAGCCATCCACATTCCTACAACAATGTTCCTTTTCTCATCCATAATTTTGCCCCATATTCTCTTGGTAAACTAAAAGACAGTCCTAACAGGCTCTTTTATTAACAAAACTTCTGTTTTAACCAAGAAAGGGGCATTTTCACTAATCCAAGCAATAATTTTCCCTCTTGCAGTCTGCAAGTTGTATCTTTCCTTATCATTCAATAATAAAAGGAAGTGTCAACATTATTTCTTTCTGCAACTTTGAAAAATTTGTTTCTTTGTGCAAAATAGCTGGTGCCATCATAGTCTATGATATTCTGGGCCATATCCAAAACATCTGACAGGTTACCTCTGGTCAGTAGCCTACCCTCTCATAGTATTTTCCTTTAGCTTTTGTGAAAATAACTCAAGACTATCACCTTAAACATTTTTTTTTACAGTGAATAAAAGTGTTTGATGGTCAGGGACTACAGACTATTTATGTAATATCTCCGAATATTTAATAGCTCTGTACTTCTTCAGTAGGTCCCTATTAAGGCATGAAGTAATTTGACACTTTGCCTACTTATCAAACAACAGGAGATAATCTATGAAAATATCATTCTTGATTATTGCTACACTTCAGTGATACAGTTTTTAAGATTGCTTCAGAAGGAAAACTTCCTCTGGGAATTTCAGTCAGCCAGCTGCCAGTCATGTTTTATAGTAATTTAAGCCATAGAGTTAAAGGCTTGTATTTCATACTGGTGTCTCTTTCAATTAAATGTATCCATTCAGAACAAATACTTGTCAGTTATTCAATCGCTGAAAAGTAAGCATAATGCAGATCATATTTCTGTTCAAATTAACATGGTTCAATATTTGCAATATTTTGTCATCAGATGATAGAGACAGCTGGAGGAGCTTATACCAGAATGCCTTCAGCTTTACTTCTCTGGTATAGTTTCTTCAATGAAATAGTTTCAATTTATTTTAGCTAGTAATAATATTACACCATATGATACTGTGTTAAATGTTGGGCTCGATCTTTATCTTTACAAATGCATAAACATAAAACATATAAAACATAAGAAAAGTGTAAAGGGGCATGATAGTTCACAAATTAGCAAGGTTTTGTAGTTAAGGCTATCTGGTTAGCTGTTTTACTATGCAGCCTACTCAGCCCCAGCACAAAGCTCCTAAATTAGCATCTGCTTTTTGACACAACTTAAAGACATTGGCCTAAATTATGCAAAGGCTTAGCCTACGTGTGGGTATGCAGCAACGATGAAATGACATCTGAAACACTGTTACCATTAAGCTGCATATCTTCAGTACTGTGCTTTTTATATTGATAGTGGAGACTTTTTGCATCACCACCTCACCTTCACTGCGTGGGTTAACAGAGCAGCTTTTGAGCAGCCAGGCTGTGGTGCATCACTCTTGAGCCAAGATTTCTCCTGGTCATGTGCATTTCCATTAGACCCTCCTAACCAGAAAGTTCTGAAAAACTGCAACGTTATTTGGTATTTAGAGGGCAAGTCTAAGGTATCATTAATTTAATCAGTTAGAGTAAAATTTTTGTGTCTTAACTTGTGTTCCCCAATCCTATTTTCTGTCTCTGTGGAGAAGGCAACAGCAGCAATAGGAGGCTGTCAGCCTGACTCTGCTGTTGGGGCAGAACCAGCCCTCTCTGTACCCTATAGATGCTGAAATCTGCTCCTCACATTTTGTAGCCTTCGTTTCTCCTTGCCTTTTCTAAATCAAAAATTGTATGAGGATTTCTTTTCACAAACAAAATGTTTGCTTATGTTCAAAAGGACTGAAACAATTCCTCCACGATTTTTCTAGCTTCTGCCATTGAATTCAGCCTTGTATCACAGCAGTGCCTATACAATGCCAGTATTACATATAACCCCGTGAACTCATCCAGGGAACATCTTGTTGAATGAGCCGGGATATTTCTTTCATTCTCTGCTACAAGCCACTTGGAATAAATCCTATTAAAATAATGCAAATTGCTGTCATTAAGAGGATAATCCTGTTTGGCCTATATAGAGTTCACATTTTTCTCCAGCAAAACATTAGAGATTATTGGTTCGTTCATCAGACATCATATAGACTGTGCTACTGGAGCTGACAAATAACACAATATCCACTTTTCATTTTGTACCCACCCTCAAGTTATCGTTGTTTCATGCAAAACAACTGTAAACCCTGGAGTTAGCCTAGCAGAGTTTATAGGTGAGAGTTACCTGAAGCAGGGATCACTGGTGTCCTGTGCATGTGGTCTGACACTGACCTGGATAAATTTGTACATATTCATTATATCTTACAGTACTTAGCACTAATATGTTAATTCTGGTAATATATTATACTGCATATCATGCAGTCATTCATAATGAGATTTTGTCACTGGGGAAATGACAGCAGATCCTATGACAAAAGAATTTTAGCTTCTAGAACTTTGGTTTTATGCAAGATAGCACAGTCTGTCTAAATGAAATCTGAAAGACTGGCACCCCATAAGCTTAACTCGCAGTCCTAAAAATATCATGCTGTCCTTTCTGAAAGTAATGTAAACCATCACATTAACTCACTTCGAAAATTCCAGTGAAGGGTTTGGCTTGGAGATGGAATAGATTAAGCAGGCAAATTGACTGCAAGTATTTCAAACACCAGTTTTATTTAGAAACAGGTTTTCAGCTGATGCTCAATGCACATTATTAAATGAAAAATTGAAAGAATACTTTAAATGACCTTGTGGCTCAAGATAGCTTTGTACATATTCTTCATTCAGAGCACCAAGAGCACCAAGTACCTTCTCAGAGTTCCTGGAAATTCAACTTATATAGAATTAGCAAAAAAAATTTATGTAAAAAGAGCTTATTGAATTAAACATGGTATATTGCATTTATATACATGAATGGGAGTATAATGCCTTTCTAATTGTTTATTAATACCTTAAAATCTGTCTAATTACAGCAATGTTAATAGTAACTATCAAAGTTGTTCACTAATTCTTTCATTTTCTTCAGGCTACAACTCTCTTCTTAGGATACTGCCTGAGCTACTGGCCATAGGCACTTTTAGAATAAAGTGATTATTAAAATTCCCTGTCATAACAGGGCACGAAGAACTGCAAAAGAGAGCACATAGGCTAAGCCAAACAGCCAAATGGATTCCCAAACAGGAGAGTTAGCTTGAATAACATGACGTCCTTCTATGAAATGACTGGCTTGGCAGATAAGGGGAGAGCAGGCGGTGTTGCTTACCTGGACTTCAGTAAGGCTGTCTCCCATGGGCTGGATGAGCAGTCAGTCAGATGGATTTAAAACTGCCTGTACAGGTAGGGCCGGGGGTGGATATCTGTGCTACAAAGCCATCCTGGAGGCCAGTAGCTAGCAGTGTATCCAAGCGGGTAACACTGTGTACAATTGTGTTCAATATGATCAGGAAGATGGGCCAGAGTGTACCCTCAGCAAGCTGGCTGATTAGACAAAACTGATGGGAGTGGCTGATACACCAGAGGGATCTTGGCAGACTGGAGAAATGGGCTAACAGGGACCTCCTCAAGTTCAGCAGGAGGAAGTGCAAAGTCTTGCACCTGCAGCAGAACAAACCTGGCACCAGTACTTGCTGGGAACTGACAGGGTGGAAAATAGAAAAGAATCTGTGTGTCCTGGTGGAGACCACATTAACCATGAGCCAACAACAGTCACTGTGACAAAGAATAATTGTATATCCTGTGCCGCATTAGGAGGAGTGTTGCCAGCAGTTTGAGGGAGGTAATCCTTCCCCTCTACTCAGCACTGGAAGGGCCACCACTGAAGTACTGAGTCCAGTTCTGGTCTCTTCAGTATAAGAGACACATGGGCATGCTGGAAAGAGTCCAGTGAAGGGCTGTGAGCATGATTAAGGAACTGCAGTATCTCTCCTATGAGAAAAGGCTGAGAGTGCTGGAAATGTTAAGCCTAGAGAAGAGATGGCTTTAGAGGATCTCATTAATATATAGGTGAAAGGAGTATGCAAAAACAGAGCCAGGCTCATTTAAGTAGCATCCAGTGACAGAACCAGAGTCAGTGGGCACAAACTGAAACACAGGAGCTGCAGGCTGACCATCACCTTATGTGAAGGTGACTGAGGCTCAGCAGAGGTTGTGCAGGGAGACTGAGAGATTTTCATATTCAAAGACTATCTGGACACAGTAATGTGCAAACATGCTCTACTTGGCCCTGCTTGAGGAGGGAGGTTGGACAAGATGAACTGCAGAGGTCCCTTTGAACATCAGCCCTCCTGCAGTTCTGTGATTCTGTGAACCAGAACTCTATTGTTATGGTCAAAGGTTGTCCTGTCTTCTGCAAAGACTAATTATTTTACCCAGTGATGGTGATGCTGACAAAGTTGTACTTCCTATTGGCCATACTGAGGCAGTCCCAGAAGCAGTGGGAAGCTCAGACTTAGGTGTCCAGCCTCCTAATAAAGCGTATCCTGTCCAGACCTCAGTACAGACCTCAGCCAAAAGGCCAAGTAAAAAATTTTACTTGAAAATTATTTATTTAGGTATGCTAAACATCTGAGGTTAATAGACACGGATTCATTAGCCTTCCATGCCATGATGTGTATTTCATAAATGATGTCAATTGTTACAAAAGTTTTTCTTGTTTTCCTCACATTTATTTAACAGATAATCACATCTTAAACATCTGATCCTAAATGTTCCCTCCTATAGATATATGTTCCATCATCACAGTTTTTCAGTCTGTTTTCAGATTTGGGATCTCTTATCAGGTATTGCATTTTTTTTTTGTTATATTTTAGAAAGAAATCAAAAAATATGGCTTTTTCACGGTTGGTGAAATAAGTCAGTAAGTCAGATTTCAGTGCAGCTTCCAGTTTCCTATGGATTTCAAGTGTCTAAGGGGATAACTCCCCATTAAAAGATCTTTGACATTATTCCATATCCACATCATTAATGTAGTATTTGTTTCCATCAAGGAATATTTCTATTTCCATTTTCTTTTTCAGTTACTACAGTGACATGAAAAAGTATGAAGTCCCATCTTCATTCAAGATGAATGTTGTTCCCCAAAGGCCTTATGGGCTCAAAAACCTCAACACAGTTCCATCTTTCTCACAGGAAAAGTGATAAGGATTTTAAGAAAAAGTTATGATTTTCTTAGGCTTTCTCAGACATTCCAATGAGTAAAACAACTATATTTTTTCATTGAAAACACTGTTGTTACCAATACTATGCCATTATATCCTTCTAAGTTCTAAGGTATGTTTTCTAACACAGTATTGGTGTGGAATCTTTGTCATTTCACATCTTCTAAATTCCACACAACTTTATAAACAAGTATGATTATTCTGAAAAATAATAATTCTACATTTTTATTTGATTTCTATTATGTTTCCTGGAGGCTCCAGAAGTTCTCCTCAGAGAGTTGCAAATTAAACACATCAGTATTTCAGAAACACTGGAATATTGATGTAGGTAAAGTGAGGCTATAGGAAAAAAGCCTGCTATTTCCTAAAGTATTTCTTGTTCCTGTGAAATAGTTGTTTGTGGTGCTGGATATGAACAGATTTGACAAGTGATTTATAGCGAAGTCCCAAAGAAAATACTTGTTAGAAGAAAAAGATATATATATACTGAATCTCAATTCTGTTTTAACCTTAAAATGATCATTTGACTTTCATTGATGGAATCAGAAGAGCTGTAGTATATTACAACAAAATCTTGTATATAAAGGGAAGATGTTGCAGTTTTTTTAAAACCAAACTCTCAATGAAATGAAATTCAGGAAACCACTTCAGTGCACATCTGAACCCATTCTTGTTTACAGAACTGATTTGCAAAAATGAGGTTTTGGTGTTTCCCGGTTCAGTACACAATTCTCTGTTCCAGAAACTTGCAAGTAAAGAGATAAGTGGAACTGAGGGAATGAGACTCTTTCCAAGAAACAGGAAGACTGAGGAAGGGAGTAAGCACTATCTGAAAAATGCGTCACGGCTTCTTTTAAAATAAAACATCTTTTAAAGTAGGCCATCCAATAAAAATGTGCATTTTCCTGCTTTCAGCCTGAAATAAACATACTGAAAGAAAAACATTTAAGTAAGCTTTTAACTTTAAGGATGTGCCTAAGTGAGGCACTGAGTAAACAGACCATCAAAGCATGATACAGGTAGGGAATTGCTTTTGCAGGAAGTAGAGCTTAGTTGGAAAAGCACAAGACAAGCAACGTGCTCTGAACCAAACAGAACTATTAATCTAAATGAGATATCTGACTTAATGCTTTTATTTATTATTTTCTATTAAGCCAGCCAAACAAACATTTTCATATTAGATGTACCTTGCAAATCCAGCAAGACATGTTCCTCATGTGAGGCATCTTGCCAACAATGGAGCACTGGAGCAAATAACTGTGTCCTATATCTAAGAGGTAAAGGAGATACTCTACCAGCTGACATCAACAGGCACCAATATCAAAGAAGGACATTAAAGAATCAATTAGAAAAAACTTTTCAGACACCATAGCACACAAGCAGCATCTAAACACACTGGCCAGTGCATTCTTAGGACCAGAAACAGACCCCCAATTTAATGGGAGATGCTGTCATTTTTGCCACATGATAGAAGCACATCTATCCAGTCGTGTTGATGAAGGGACCGTGGAGGGAGGGAATGAAGTAAGCAGGGAACACATCACAGGCTGGCAAAACCATGAATTCAATCACCATCCCACTCCTTGCTCATGCTTGCGGGTACTTGGAAAAGAAGGAATAGGTTGTGGGCTATGGAAACTGTTAGGCAGACTGTATCCATATGAAGGGTCATACTTTGGGCTAAATTATCAGAGAGTTTTAAAGAAACAAATTGAGAAGCCTACAGCTATTGCTGAGAAGTTATACTTTTTTACATTGCAGCTTATCAGAGAGAATATAGAAGCACCTCCTTGTTCTAATAGAGTAGATTGTATTGAAGTAATGTGTTCAAGACAGCACTAAAATAAATTGATAAAATAAACTAATCCCGTAGTACAGAATGAATTTGCAGTGAAACTCAAAAGGGAGTTGAGATAGAGAGATAATCTTATCCCTGCACTGGGACATGGAAATCTGAATTCTTAGCCCTTCCACTGATCTCCTAGCTGATTTTGAGACAGTCACTTCACCACTCCATGCTTCTGTTTCTACACCTCCAAAACTCAACAAAAAATTAAGTAATTTTGAGATATGATTTTATTAATAAAAGTTGAGATGAATGCTTAAAAGGAAATGCAAGCAGAGGTATATGGTCTGTTGCTAAAACCTTTATTGAAGGATCAGATAAAACATGTGTTTTACTGCTCTTGTAAGAAAACAGTCAAATGGTGAACCCAAATTTACCGATTGACACACGGATCAATAACACTTAATCCAGTTCAAGGTCATTCTAAACGCAAGAAATAATTAAAACCAAAACACAAACAACCCAACTATGTTTGTGACAACACAGCTTCATAATTTAAAATAAAAATTAACAAAACCCAAATAAACAAGATCACATGTCTTAAATCTATTGGAATTATTTTGTTTACACAAAAAATAAAAGGAGAAATTGTTTATATATTTACTAGTTTTACTGTGGTTTTGGACTACTGAACCTGTGAGAAAGAGCTGGCTTTTGAAAATTCAAGGCACCTTAAGCTGAATACTCCGGAAAGGCACAGTGATGGATTCTAAGTTATTTCAAATCATACAAAAGAAATATCTAGGCATTCCGTTACAACTGTGGGCTTTGGGAATGTGTAAAAAAGAATAATAGTAATTAAAAAGAAAAGGTAGATTTCATTTTAAAAGGCTCAGAAAATAACCAATAGTACTTCTAATCCACAACTTTAACTAACCTTCACAAAGTACTAAGTGGAGATTAGGAGGATCAGAAATATGATGACTATTGGAGAGAGGGGATGACAGGAGCTTTGTCCAGAGGCTCTTACAGAGAGAAAGGGTCTGGGACAAACTTCACCTTTGCATACGTAAAAACACCTTGCATGCTGCTAAATTCTAGTCCTTTGCTTTAGATGGCCTGCAGGCCATGCTCATGAACTACAGCATGGAGAGTGCTATAATGTCATCACGGGCATTAATGTCACAAATTCCCCTTGAACATTGTCATAGAGCTCATGAGTAAAGCAGTTTAATTTCCAGTCATTTCAGTGATCAGTCTGTAGTCAGAGGTACCTTTTAAAACTCAAAATTTCATATTACCACAATAAATAGGCGACAATTTTCTTTCAAGAGCCAATTTAATTATTTAGACTTGTAAAATTACAAGCAGTGGTATGCCTATGAAATTTGGTAAGATACAGTTTTCATTTCTGGAAGAAATATTTTAGGAGACTTTGCAAATACATTTCTGGGAACCGTGATTTGATTTTAAAGATATTTTACAGAGAGTGGGATGGGGGAGTGTGTTGGACGAGATGAATAATATGGAAAAAAATTGTATCACTGCACCAAAATGCAGTGGTTTCCAAAGAGGAAGGTGATCCTCTGTTATGTATTTTATAGGAACCCTGTGCTTAACTAAAACTTTTTCTGATGCCTAGGGTGGTGCAGCAAGTAAACAAGAGTGTAAATTTGATTTTTACTCAGCATTTATATGAGAGATTGTGCACTGTGATACAAAGCAAGGAAAGATTGGATTTCTGATTTCATATTGATAGATCATAAATTCATAGAGCTCTTATGAGCAAGGAACCATGATGATTACCAGCTCCTAATGAATTCCTGAACTTTCTTTGACACACAGATTTTTGTTTCCTTGATAGGAATATTGTTAGACTAGGCTTCATCAATCATGTTTGCTTATTAGATATCTTTGCTCATTAAAAGAATGAGTTAATTGAGTCCCAAATAGTGAAAAATATTCTGTCTAAAGCAACAAAAAATGTCTGGTTGGAGGAGTCCTAATGAGACAAAATATTGACAATGGAAAAAAACCCCTGTCCCTGTGCAAGATTTTGAAAAGCATTTTTAAGGATAGCTTAATGTTGCATTAAATAAAACAAAGAGAGCAGCCTGAAAGCTCTTTGCTATGGTATTTTTTTAATAGCAGAATTTGCCATAACTTTGAGACAGTCAGGTTTCCCAGATTCCGAAAAGGACATGAGTGTTTTCAGCCTAACCTTTTTGAGGTTCAAGACTCTGCCACAAAGCACAGGTCTGTATCATTAAGACAGCAGTTCTCAGCAAGTGGCAGAAATATTTCTATAAATACATCAGCAACAAAAGGAGGGCCGAGGAGAATCTTCAGCCTTTATTGGATTTGGGGGGAAACATAATGACAAAGGATGAGGAAAAGGAGGACTACTTAATGCTCTCTTTGCTTCAGTCTTTAATGGTAAGACCGTTAAAGTATCCACCCCTCTGAGCTGGAAGACAGGGACAGAGAGCATAACGAAGCCCCCATGATCCAAGGGTAAATGGTCAGTGACCTGCTGCATCACTTAGAAACAAACAAATCTATAGAGCTGGATGGGATCTGCCCAAGGATGCTGAGGAAACTGGCAGAATAGCTCACCAAACCACTTAAGCAGCAGCCCCAGGTAACTGGGAAAGTCCAAGTGTGGCAGGAGTGTTGATCTGCTGGATGGAAGGAAGGCTCTACAGAGGGATCTGGATCAATGGGCCAAGGCCAGTTGTATGAGGTTCAACAAGGCCAAGTGCTGGGTCCTACACCTGGGTCACAAACAACCCCAGGCAGTGCTACAGGCTGGGGCAGAGTGGCTGGAATTTGCTCAGTGGAAAAGGACCTGGGGCTGCTGGTTGACAGCCCGTTGAGCATGAGCCAGCATGGGCCCAGTCCTGGCCCGTATCAGCAACAGTGTGTCCAGGAGGACCAGGGCAGTGACTGTCACCCTGTTCTCAGCACTGGTGAGGCCACACGTTGAGTGCTGCGTCCAGTTCTGGGCCCCTCACTGCAAGAAAGAGCAACAGAGCTGGTGAAGGGTCTGGAGCACAAGTCCTGTGAGGAGCGGCTGGGAGAGCTTGGGTTGTTTAGACTGGAGGAGAGGAGGCTCAGGGGAAGCATATTGCTGTCTCCAACCACCTGAAAGGAAGTTGCAGCAAGGCGGGGGTTTGGCCTCTTCTTCCAAGAACCAAGCAACAGGACAAGAGGAAATGGCCTCAATTTGTGCCAGAAGACGTTTAGATTGCATATTAAGAACAATTTCTTGCCTGAAAGGGTGGTCAAGCATTTGAATAAGCTGCCCGAGGAAGTGGTTGCGTCACCATCCCTAGGGGTATTTAAAAGACATGTAGATGTGGTCCTCAAGAACAGGGTTTAGTGGTGGACTTGGCAGTGCTGGGTTAGCAGCTAAACTCTATGATCTTAAAGGTCTTTTCCAACATAAACAATTCTACAGTTCTTTGATTCTGTGAAATAACAGCTGACTTTCTCACAACAAAAGCTGCTGAAGGACAACCAGGATTTTCTCAGCTCTTTTAAAATGCCTTTAAAATAAATATATATTCTTAGTTTTTCCAACTATAAAAAATCATGGCCATTTTCCCTTACATTTTTAGAAGTAGTAGCATTCCAGGATGCCATGGTTGAAGCACACTGATGCTGTCAGAAATTATTAGATCAGTGAATTAAAGATGTCAAAAAGTATCTCTTAACTGAAGGGAAAGAAATTTAGTGTGAGATATTTTCAAGACAGAAAATGACCACCTTTTCCTTAAATGAAAAAATGCTGTTAACTTAGGAATCCTCAATTAAATTAGAAGCTTATAGCAACATAGCAAAGAGATGGGGTACAGAGACATCCCATTGTTAAACAGATTTTATTCATACACATTGTGCCATGTAGGAAAATGACACAAGGGAGATCTTTGTTAAGGTTTATTTTACATAACAGCAATTTACCCATGGGATCAGTGCTTATATGAAAATTGCATCCCCATGCCAGCCAGTCTCCTTGTGGGATTAATTCTCCCAGCAAAGTCAGGCAGTGGCTCTGTCACTACCCTCTGTGGGCTTTCACTGTGGGGCAAAAGCTGCATTTTATCTAGGTTGTGTAGGAGCCCTGCCAATAACACAGAGCATCTCTCAGCCTCTGTTCCTCCTGGAATGGACAGTTCCCAGCAAAGATAGGAAACGCAGACAATGCTCTCAGGGGCCAAGATTTGTAACTCATCAGTGCTTTTGTTCACAGTAGACGTTTTTGTCTTTCTCTAGACTAATTAAGTTTTATATTATTCTTTATTCTGTCACCCTTATCTGAGAAAAATAATAGAAGCTAATCTTTTCCAAAAATCCACCTCAATCTCACACACAAGTGGTATCTTATATTTCTTTCATTAAAACTGAGGCCTCTGTTAAAAGGGTGTTGATATTAAATTATAATAATGCTCCTAAGGAGGTACATACATTTATTTGACCACCCAAAGACGTGATTAATGTGATTTCAACCAATGACAAGGTAATGTAAAATGAATATCACCCTCACATATGTTATTTTTAGAGTATCTACACCAGTAGCAAAAACACCATGGAGAACTGGGCACAACTTTCACAAACACAGTACAAGATGTGAAACCTAAGAAGAATATATTAAGTTACTGGCATCTGTTTGTCTAGAAATAGAATCATCTTACAGTATGCTCTGTATAGAAAAGGAAAGCACACACTTTTGAAAATGAATCAACATTTTCAGAAAAAGACACTAATTCTGAGTGTGCCGTGTTCTGGAGGCTTGGTGCAGACACGTGGATGCTGCTTTGTTCTTGAACATCCCTCCACATTTCCAGCCCTGTGTCCATGTGTTTTCTGTCATGTATAAAATGGAAAGCATGACCTCACACACTTGGAGATCCCAGACACCAGATCCCATCTATTTTTCTCCCTGCTTGGTATCTGCCCAGTGAAAGAAAATAACCATTTTGAAATATGTTGATGATAACCATTAATTTTTCTTAAATGTTGAAGATTTATTTCACTCAATAAAACTCCTATGAAGTGATATGTGAGACCTACAAAATTACCTGGGCTGTTGAAAGGCAAGCTGCCTTACAGACTATAGAAAAAAATATTAGCATAATCTCCAGAAATTGCAACTACAGTGAGAAAATGAATATATACTCGTACTCACTTTATTGGTTTGCTTAATTTTCATTAAAATTTTCAAATGCAAAACTTGTATCATAGGGTAGGATACAGCTGGCAAAATCTCAGGAAAATCCTGTTCTCACTTTTTTTCATTTTCAAAGTAATTTAAGTTCCTACAGAAAAGTATTTTGTCAGGATGTTGATGCCAACAACTTACCCAACTCCACAAGAGATGACAGTATGAAGTTATATTTTCAAAAAAAAGGTAAAGGCCATGTTTCATGATATTTCCAAAGGTCATATTTCTTTAATTCATGTTCCTGATGCTCTTTTGAAAAGTTGTGTGTGTACACATTACTGCTGCTATTAACAATATTAATTTATTTGTATTTAAATAGAAAAGAAATAATGCATAATATTGGTTATGAAGGGTAGACAATAGATATTACAGATGTCTACTTATTTTATTTGATTGATAACATTTTAATAATATCTTTCTTCACGCATTTCTTGACAGCTCCACCCCAGGAAAGCATCAATGTGATAAATTCTATTGTAGTCAAAACAATGAAAACACAAGTTCAAGTTAAAGCATATGCATGAGTGTTTACCTAAGAAGAGATGGATTTGTGCACCTTTTCATATAATTTTTTAAGGAAAAATTACATCTATTGCATTATTTTGTCTTATACCTTGCTACATGCTGTAGAAATAACTGTGTAGGGTCATAATACCTGTGCTTGGTGGGACTCTGCAAAAGCCTGGAGATAAGTTGGTAAGCTCAAGTTCAATTTTAAGTATATTGTGATGAAAGTTGTAAGTAAAATTACAATTTTGTCAAAGAAGATGAATTATACTTTTTGTCTTTATACCATATTATGTTTCGTCTTTCACTCTAAATGAAATTCAGTCATGCCTAAGGACAGCATGTGGATACAGTTCTGGAGCAGACATTAATGACAACATGGTTTTTCATAAAGACTCTCCCATTATCACTGTGGGGCTGATTTTTGTCACTGATAAGGGCTGTCAAGTCCTGTAGGACTGTATAATTAGAGACCAAGAGGACCATTGATAATCAATACCACCAACTGAAGTGATTCTAAAAACTTTTGGAATGTAATGGACTATGATAAATCATTCAAAATTCTATACACTTGGTTAGAAAAAAGTCTGGAAGAATGCTCCAAATTAAATTCTGTAGAACTTGATCATTATGTGTGGAGCTTGTTGTATCTGTGGATGTTTTAACTGCTGTCTCTTAACTTCAACAGAATATTGACAAAAGGAAGTTAACCCTGTTATTTTGACTGAGCAGATTGTCAGTTTTTTGTGTAACTGTTCTCCACAAGTTTCTGTATAACTGTTAACCTGTTTTCTGGACAGAGTTACACCTATTAATCTTTTTCTGGCAATCTTCTCCAGCTTCAAGTAAGTATCTCGTGTTTGAGTCAAATTTGCGTAACCAAATAATGTTGCATGGTCTGTTTGGTTTGGTTTTCCTAATTGTTTCAGATCATTGTTGATTGGTTCCTAGGCCACAACCAGAAATACTGGAACTAAGTTCAAAATACTCATATCTGCTACTCAGTGGGAAATTAAGTTATGAGATGTGGCTCAGAAGGATATTTGTGGAGATAAATATGGACTGCGACATCTTCTCAGAAGTAATCTAAGCCCCAAAAAAGAATATGCAATAGGTTTTGATTCCATCCTCCATAAGGTGAAAGAGGTGTTAATGAAGAACTTTAACTCAATTTTCCTCTGAGATGGTTCCTGGAAGAGTTATGTTGTTGATGATGTAAGGTAAGACAGCAAACTTCAGTCATGTTCAAATTATCAAAAAGTCAAAAGTAGTCCCAGAATTTGGTTTCTGTTATAATTTATTATTATGAATGTTCTTCCATTACAGTGTAATTGGACAGGTCAAAACTGCACATTAATTCACAAATTAATTAATTCCCAAACACTAAACAGTTAAAACTTGTGACACATACTTTGTTTGTATTAAACTCACATGCAAATTCATCGATTCATGTCAAGTCATTAAAATGATGTGAACAACCAAAGACTATGTCTCACAATGCCTTTAGGCCTCCATTTCACTATGCAAAGATGTCATCTTTAAGATTCATTTGCGGTCCACAATTTTTCCACATGAAATCCCAGCCTTACTGTTAAAGTAGCTGACGGATGGATGGATGGATGGATGGAGAGATAGTTTTATTTCTACAAATCCTTTTTTCAAAAATGTCAGAGTCTCATCATAAAGAATATCTGACATCAGCTGTAAAGCTGGAGGCTCATCCTTGAATAGGCCTAATCCTTTCTGGTGCTCTGCCAAGTCGGTATTTTTCAATTACAGGGAGAGAGCAGTGCCACCCATTTTGCATGATCAAAAACTCTTCAAACAGCAGTTTGAACAGCTGTAATGGCCAAGGGAAATGGAGAGGGGAAGGAAGCTGACTTGTGCGCCTTCATCTGCTCCACTGTTCCTAACACTGCAGAGGCAGTTCTTACAAGCTGCCCTAGGGAAACACTATATATTTTCCTTCATCTCAAAACTAAGGAATACATTTCTCTCCAACTGATAAGAGACAAACATTTTCATGTTAAGCATTCTTCCAAGAACAATGTTAGACTGGATCTCCGATCACCTATTCTCCGTTCTATTCCAAAGGAATCCATCTGTTGTGAATTGCATCATAATACACTCTTTTTTTTTGTCCTTTCTCAGGCCTTTGTAAATAAAATTCTCATTGTTCCCTTTTTTGAGTAACGATATTTTCGACATACCTTTTAATATTTTTTTCTAAAACTCTGGCATCACTTAGCTCAGGCAGGAGAAAATAAAGTGTGAAATGGATTGTCAGATTCATCTGACCTAGTAACCCCAGGAATGTTTATATGTTAAAAGCTTTGAAATGTTTTATACCCTTCCAAAATAAACGCCTCAAAAACTGTAACCTTGGACCATAAGTCCATTTTTTATGGTCACTGATACAAGTAAATGAAAACCCAGAACATTTTCCTTGTCTGCTATACTTCCATTCACATTGTAAGTGAAATTCAGGCCCCACTGAGATAATAGATTGTGTTGGTTTGAAAACAAACCAGTGGGAGATCACAAGTCAGGATCTAAATTAATGGGTAAATAAAATTAGAAACAAATGAAATAATATAAGGAGAAGCACTGACAAAGTCAGATACGACCTGACACCCTGTTAGAGTGGTGGTAGCAGTCCAGATGAAGTAGCTCAACTGGAGTGATGATCCTACGGAAGGTCTCCAGATGAAGGTCCAGTGGTAGCTTTGTCCGCTGGTAATCCAGTAGACAGGGCTAAGTTAGGCAGTTCTGAGGGCAAGTTATATCCAGGTGGGAATGCTTGGCTCCTCCCTCCTGGGTGGAGCATCTCACAGTAGGATGAGATAAGTCCATGAGTCATGTGGGGGTTTCTTGATGGCCTATTGTCTGTTATCAGGGGTGGGTCATTAGCAGGCGATAACAGCTAATGGCCCACAGCTGGTGGTAATAGAATACTTGAATGCATCTATATTTTAACCTAGGACATAGATGATCTGTCATTGAATCAATAAGATCACAAAATCTTTGGAGTTTTTGCATCTTCAATGGCTGTTTTCTTAGTTACCTGGTTATGGTGGGAAATTCATATACAATTCATATAAGTCCACGCGTGTATTAAAAATATGAGTTTTCTTACAATTAAATTTGGACCAACCTTCTCATTCAATTATTCACTATTTGTTTGTGTGTTTACATAATCAAGTACTCAGATGTCTTATGAATTCTATTGCCATTAACACAGGATTTCCAAAAATTGGAAAAACTGAAACTTGCCACCTCCCCTAGTAAATACTAGAGATTTTAATTTTAAAAGCTTTGTTGCTGTTGTTGTATCAGCAGTATCAGATCAGATTTTTATCAGTATCAGATTTTTAACTGAACACTTTATTTTTAGTTATTGTACTTTGAGGGCCAAGTTACTGGTATCTCAGTAGACTTTACAGCTCTAAGTAAGGAAATAGTGTCATCCCTATTTCCCAGGGATATAAAACCTTCCCACTCTAACCTCCCATATTTTCAGGCCATTCCACTCCATCTAGTGACTCCCAGACTGAGCAGAACAACTCATGGTGTGAAAAGAAAACTAGGAAGTTATTCAGCTCTGTTTCAAAAGTAATGAAAATGATGAACTGAAGCAGAAACAATGAGCTGTCATAGGGAAGATTCTAGTGGAGCTGAACACCGAAGTTTTTTCTCCTGGGTCTCAAACTATCCATGCTAATATCTTACCCTCTGATCCACTCTACCCAAGGCAGAGTCCAGCTAAAGAAGGGAGAAACTTCTCCTAGATTTTAAACAATGTTAGAGCTCATGAAATGTTACTGGCTAAATGCCACCCTGGCAAGCTTAGAACTTTGCAAAAAAATTATTCAAGCTGAACTCCTGTTAAAACTCACCTAAATACAAGTGGTCTAATAAAGACACTGGTCAAGGGCTTTTCCCATGGATTGTTCACAAGATGATAAACTAGAGGCTATCAGAGGTGTAGGTTCCTGGTGATTATGAGAAATAGGTCATTTGTAGAATTTCTACTCAGTGGGTCTGTCTTTTGACATCTGACTTTGCAAACACAGCCTTGCGTTTCTCTTCATTCACAAAATGTGTAGGAAGAGTAGGCTTCCAACTAGCCTTATGTCAAGACAAAATTCTGCCATGCACCAAGTTGCTCCATTCCTGTAAAAATTCTTAGCAGGGGGGATGTAATCCCAAACATCCATCTACTCTCCAAGCAATAACAATGCAGGGGCATCATGTGTGGGAGTTAGCAATCTACATTGGATTGTCAAAGTTACTGCATCTTTGCTTGGTGATCCTCAAAGAGCATAGCATTTGGTGGATGTCTGAGAGGACATGAGAAGCCCATTCATGGCTTAGCCTCTGTCATTGTAGATCAAAGAGAAAACTTGTTTGGCTTACTCTGAAACACACACAATCTAAAAAGTAACATTTTCTTAGGAAATTAAAAGGACTGAGTATTTATATTAGAAAACTATATCAGTCTTAACCTTTATATTCTATCAGCAGAATGTCTTCATCGGGCTAAAGTATTCTCTGCTTCCAGTTGAGGAATGTGGCTGGGCAATGGGAAATTCTGCAGGAGGAAAAGAGAATGAGTTTTTCTTTTCTTCCTTCATATACCAGTTCATATTATTTGTTTCCATACTCCCTTTCTCCAGAGCAGCAGGATACTCAGCTGTTCACAACTATGCATAGGGCTCCCCTGACCCGTTTGCTGCCATCTGTGAAGTTTGATTTGTGTTTGTTCACAGTAAATGGTACAGTATAGTGTATGCTTTATATAAAATAATCCAGCAGCTTTGTGGCAGAGGGAAAAATACCACAGCTGGTGAGGCGGAACAAGAGAAAGGGAGGGAAAGATGTGAAGAAACTGCCCTTTTCTCAAATACAGCTGTGCTTGCTTACTTGGAGGAAGCATAAGGTTTGCAGGATGGGGCAAGCAAAAGGGAGAACAACCCAGGAGATCCTTGAGAGGAGCAGGGTACAGAAACAAAGTTAACCTCAAGGGTGTTAAAAAGCAGGAAGCTTCTTAGGGAACTCAGAGAAACCCCTACAAAGGGAACCTCTGGAAGTTGCTGGACTGGAAATTGAGGCTGGAAGAAAAGACTTGTCCTGCAAATTCACTGGGAATTTTGTTTTCAAATCCTGGTATTTAATGCCTCCTCCAGTTGGCCTCTTAGGCAGTTAACTGGCTGTAGTTTATTAGTCTGTATTATGCCAAGGCTGGGAGCCTTCTAATGTATTGACAGATATTGACCAATTCTACTCACAGATGCTGTTAATGGGGTTCTGACATATTCTTTTTTCCTAATGTGGACAAAAAAACTCTTTCTGTATTTCCAGCTCTTGCTATATGACAATATCTATGGAAAGAGTTTTGTTGTTTGCACTTAGAAGTGCATCACAAAATTCAGGGACTATATTTTTTTCCTGTTTCTTTGTTTGTTTGTTTGCTTGTCCTGTGTTTTGAAACAAATAAAGCCTTGCAAAGCCCTACTGTAGACCACACTGGAACTCCAGATATTTGCTACTTTCTCCTAATTTTCCATTTATTTTTATATCCCTTTTGTGGCTGGACACCAGGTGCCCACCAAAGCTGGTCTACCACTCCATTCCTCAGCTGGACAAGGGAAAGAAGATAGAACAAAAGGCTTGTGGGTTGGAATAAGGACAGGGAGAGATCACTCACTAGTTATTATCATGGGCAAAACAGACTCAACTTGAGAATATTAGTTCAATTTATTGCAAATCAAAGCAGTGTAGAACAATGAGAAACAAAGCCAAATCTTAAAAACATCTTCCTCCCACACTTCCCTTCTTCCTGGGCTTAACTTTATTCCCAACCTGCCTGCAGTGGCACAGGGGCAAATGGAATGGGGGCTGTGGTCAGTTCATCACGTGTCTGTCGCTCTTTCCTCCTCAGGGGGAGGACTCCTTACACTCTTCATCTACTCCAGCTTGGGATCCCTCCCACAGGAGACAGTCCTACATGAACTTCTCCAGTATGAGTTCTTCCCATGGGCTGCAGTTCATCACAAACTGCTCCAGCGTGGGTCCCTGCCAGGAACTGCATGGGTGCAATCCTTCAGGAACAGACTGCTCCAGGCTGGGTCCCCTGCAGGGTCACAAGTCCAGAGAACCTGCTCCAGTGTGGGCTCCTCTTTCCACAGGTCTATGGGTCCTGCCAGGAGTCTGGTCCAGGATGGGCTTCCCACAGGCTCACAGCCAGAAGTCATCCACCTGCTCCAGTGTGGGGTCCTCCATGAGCTGTGGAGGGCTCTCTGCTCCACCATGGACCTCCATGGGCTGCAGAGGGACAGCCTGACTCACCAGGGTCTGCACCAGGAGCTGCAGGGGAATCTCTGCTCTGGCACCTTGAGTACCTCCTCCCTCTCCTTCTTCACTGACCTGGGTGGCTGCAGAGCTGTTCCTCTCACATTTTCTCACTCCTCTCTCTGGCTGGAATTCTGCAGGGTTTTTTTCACCCTTCTTAAATACCATATCCCACAAGCTCTACCACTGTCACCGAGGTCTTGGCCTTGGCCAGTGGCAGTTCTTTCTTGGAGCCAGCTGGTGTTGGCTCTGTCAGACATGGAGGAAGCTCCTGGAAGCTTCTCACAGAAGCCACCTCTGTAGCCCCCTACTGATAATACCTGGCCATTCAAACCCAGTAAAGCCTTGTAATTCTCAGGACAAAAATTCTTTTATAGCAAATTTCTGGATTTCTGCTGCATTGGGACCAAATCACTTGAATTTCATTTTGTGAACAAATGCAGTTTCACAGCTCATTGCTCAGACAATGCACAAAGGGAAGAAATGCAACCCTTAGTAAACCCAGTGGTACCTAACCAGAAAAAGGTTTTCATTCCAAGTAGGGATGGTAATTTCCCTCATATAAAGTGGTGCAGAGAAGATGTTGCCACTTCAACCTGGCAAATAGACGCATGGGGTTTTTTTCTTCCTTACGCCATCAAGAATAGATACAGGTTTGTAAACCTTTGTCCTGTAATCTTTGCAAGTAAACACATGAAAGACAAATTAAAACAGCTAAGACTACCTAGACTCACTTCAGCAGACTGTGGCTTTCCACGAAATAGTTATACATCAGCTGAATAAGGTAATCCAAAAACAGTGTGAGGTGATCTGCACTTATCTACATTCAGGAAATAACTGTACAAAATGAACCTAATTCTTCTTGCATTTACCCACTTTTCAGATGAATTCCAGTATGATTTCTCTTTAGAGCATCCTGAATGACAATCAAATGCATGGTTTCACACAGTAGCAATGAATCCAAATAAGCTGGTCTGCCTTTCAACAGTGGTGAAAATGGGCATTTTTTTTGGAACAGCCTATGGAGCTGCTATATATGTATTTTATGTCCACATGGCTTCAGTCAGAATAAGGAAAGGTATTACAACAGGCAGTGCTTGTGAGAGCTATCAATTGTACCAGGCATACAAGCCCTTCTCCCGCTCACCCAACAGGCCAGGGGTTACACAGGATGCCTGTGCAGGTCCATCCTGTCCTTCTCTTAGATCCTTGTCGTAGGAGGTAGGATCTAAAGCAGCTTCTCTCAGGGATGACAGCAGCACTCCAATGCAGCAGCTTAGGGTCTTGAGGAAGTCATCAGCTCTCCATGGATGTCTGCCGGAATTGAGAGAGACTCCTGGGATGTTCACAGCTGCACAAAATGCAACTCCCATAGAGAACACCAAAAGTGAATGCCTTAGAAGCATCTTTATGGAGATTTTTTTCAGGTAGTCTTTTGGGTAGAAATACTTCTGAAATACTGCAGAGGCTTTTTTTGCAAAAAATGTTCAACATATTCACCTCATTGCCTGCGGGAACTGCTCTTTAGTATCTAAGAGCTGTTCACGAGTGGATCTGTGATTCTGTGCCTGTCTCCTCCCGTGAGCATTTGTATCTTTTCTCATCTGTTAACACCTTGATTAATTTTCCAAGGAGATTAGAAGCAAGGCCTTGAGAATGACAAATGCTACTGAAAATAAAAGGGGAGAATTAAGAAGACAGGCCCTGCAGATAGCATCTGTTTTGCTGGGATTTGGTTCTGCTGAGGAATACTTTCTAGTGGATAAGAATAACAAGTCATCGCCTTTTCCAGATGATAGGAAGGCATAATAGCTGCACTCTTCTGAGTCTCTTCTGAGTATCTTTTCTTTACTTTTTTCCAAATGAGTTCCTTGTAAAAATGTCACACTGCAGCTCTGCTCAAAGGCTACTTAATATTCTTCTTTTCTTAAAAGAGCTGTGTATTCCCTGACATCCAAGGTTTCTCTAATCAGCTCTGAGAACAGCCCTTCTTCCACATTGTTTTTCTTACTAAATTAGAAGGAAACACACAAAAATCCCCCTAATCTGTGTATTTCTCATTTGACTTGGGAAAATAATAAGTTTTGGGAGCAACATTTTAATTGTTGAGATTATTCTGTTGACTAAAATATTCCTAAAGATAAAGGATTTGGTCTAGTCATGTTTTTACAAGTACTTACAAACCTGAGCATTTTACAGAATCTGACTTACTATGTTCCAGCTTAGAAGGCACCAGGCATGTCATTATGAACTTCTTGCTCATGATATGGAACATTATCAGGTTTGAACTGGTTTTAGTGATGTTTTTCAAACAATAAAATAGAACCTGTAAGAAAATAGAATGTGTAGTTCAGTGGAACATACAATATTTCACAGTGTTTTACTCCAAACAGGGATAAAAATGTAAAATCAGAATTGTATTTATGCAGAAGTAGTATGATTTCTTAATATTGGAACACTTATTGTTTTATATAAGAACATTAGAAAATATTGATATGAAAAACATCACATTAAAATGGACACTTTAGCATTCAAATCTACAGTGATTCAAAATGATGGTTGAACTGAGAATTTTGTCTCATAAAGATGAGTCATTTTTCTTCACTTATACTGAATTAAATTTAATAAATTTAAATTAATTGTCTGTTAAAAATGGTGAAACATGTTTTTTACTAACACTTAAAAATTAATAAAACTATAGTCAGAAGATGTTTAACCGACCATTATTATGATGATCAATTTTAGAGTAAAATAATCCTAGAAATACCTGCACGGGAGCAAGTTTTTACATATATTTTGAACCTGTAAAACTGAAACAGGGCACAATTCTGCATGTGTACAATTTAAAATGGTGTGAACATACCTCCTCATTTCCAAAGGTGCAGGTAAGGACAATAACTGTATTTAACATTGCTTATGGAGTCACATAAGCACTGCTGAGTGTGTTGAACTCATTTTAACTGATTTTTCTTAAAAAGTCAAGTTATTTTCTTTCCCTCCACAAGTGTATCTATCTTCTAGAGCACTGGAAGGCACAACACCCGAGCTCCATTACATATGTCCTGCAAAAGCCCTCAAAAACACCTAGCACAGGAGCTGTGATGTGGAGATACATCCCATGACAGTTTGATGGAGCGAAGCACAAAAAGCAGGGTAGAGAAGAATGTACAGGAGGATCATGAATCTTTGCAGATTCTGCTCTTCTCCAGTACAAAGTGCAAGAAAAGCAACACCTACAAAGTTTGCTTGAGTTATAAAATAAACAGCAAACTAGATTCACTACTACTCCTGCAAATTGTGATGAGATTCCCTTCATGGATCCTAGCAAAAAATTCCATGTTCCCTCCCCACAAAAATGAATGAAGATTGTATCGATAGTCTCAAATATTAACAATAACGTAGTTGAGACAAATTATAAATTCCATTTTAATATTTTAATTATTTTAACTAATATATCTTTAATTATTTGTTAATTTTCTTACAAGTTATGAAAGCTATAAAAATAAAAATTTTACAAATACTTTTTTCTTAATTGTGTTATTTGTGTTTATGAACAGGTGATATTTTATATGTGCCATAATTTCAAGAGTTACTTTGTTCCTACCAGAACAGCTCCATTCAGAGAGGTATGAAAAGCAAGATAGAAAGGAAGATCTTTGTGGTTTATTTCAGTCCTTAAAAGTTCCAGACATCGAATTTCTTGTAAGTTTAAGGGGAAAAGATGGTGGAAATTACAAAGATCATAAGGATGTTTGGTCTGTCTGAATGAAAATGTCACAATTCCCAAAAGACAGGATATCTTAAGCTTATAAAGAATTCACCCACAGTGAAAGAGATGAATACTTAAAAGACTCATCAGTACCTCTTCTGTGACATGCTCTAGCCTTAAAATGAACTTTGGGTTGGCAGAGCTGCAGAAAAATTGTGTAAGTGCTACAGAGGAGCAGCAGTGAGTGGGTTAGTAGAAGGGGAAATAGGCAGCAAGCAGGGAGAAGCAGAGGCATTTAGACATATTATATTTATTACATATATCTAAGATAACCTAATTCCACCCTGTACAAAGCACTGTGGGGGATCTCTGGGCACCCTCAGGGCTTGAAACTGCTGTTTCTCTTTCATTTGAGTTCTTTTTCAGTCTGCTGTTTCTTCAATTTCTGACACACAGCACTTAACCCCGTGCAGCAATGGAAACTTGAGTTTTAATGAGTGACAAATGGGTTCCTAAAATTTTATTAGGTTTGTCACTTCAGGGAGGGGTGTACATACGTTACCACATTAAAGCACGCATCAGAAGCACCAGGAGTTGAAGCGTAGCACATAAGACCAAAGAAGGAACTAAATGGATAGACTTCTCTAAAGACTTCTTTTTCCTTTGCTAAGCATCAGATCATATCAGCTTCTCTTCTTGCCTGTTGGAAGCACTTTCAAACCATATTGGCAGTATAAAGCACTCCAATTAGTATTATTTTGAATAGATTCCGTACCTCTTTAAATGTTGGATCTAGTCAGAAGAATAATTCTACAATAACAATGCTGCATTTTTTCCACCCTCTGCTCATCTCCAGAGCCAGACTATCTGTTGCATGATGCTCTGTAGCTCAGTCTGCTATCAGCAATGTAGAACCACTACAGCAATCAGATGTAATCTGCTTTATCACCAGCAAAGATGTTGCCAGAAAAATTTCAGATTAACACCATTTTTATACTAACTCGGTGAAATTGTACATGGTATTTAAAGCATGTCTTGATTTTCAGTTCTGGAGTTGTATTTTCAAGCATAAAATTTCTGTGCGTTAGTTAGCAATTTTGTTTTATTGAGCAAGTGCATACTTTGCACAAATTATGAAGGCTGAATATGAAACATCAAGGTAGCATTTTTAGTAAGGAAATTTTGCACATTTAGCCGAAAGCCAAACTTTTAAGCTGATTTTCATTGCATGATGAATTCGTAAAAAATTAGCTGTGGCCAAAGAGAAAATTTTGATCATTTAGCCTCATGGCTGACATGTCTCCTGACCTCTCCTGTGCCAAAGCAACCCATTTACTGTGTTCCCATGACTCCCTCTGGTGGCAAACCTCTCATCCAAGCTGCGGGACAGCACCTTCCCTTGGTTTTCTCTCTCATGTTTCAGATGGATTAAGAGGCGTGCTGTGGATTCTCAGCTCGTTCAGGCAGTGGAAATCCCATTAAAGTTTTTTGTTTGAGTTGAAGGAACGATCTTTTTTTCTTAATTTCAGTAGGAGCTACCTGTTCAACCTAATAAAGAAACTACTATTAAATATGCATAATATTGAAAAGACTGTATAAAAATGCTAATTTGAATAAATAAGTTGTAAAAAAAATATATATATTTCTGGTTTACATACTTGCCTTTCATGTAGCCCACCACTAGATATATACACCTCGAAATGGTCCTGGTTTTTCTCAGGCCAGGCTGCTGAGGCTGAGAGCCTCATCACAAATGCAAAGATAGGGACTTGCAGTTCCCAGTTAGTGTCATGCTAGGAAAACTAAACCTGGATTTTCTTCTTAAGCGGGGAAATTTACAGCACTCAGTTATATAAAAGAACCTTAATACCTATTAACTCACTTTCACTCTAAAGGTTTTTCTTCTCCCGCCACTGGTGATAGCACTGCCCACCTGCTGAAGCCCTTGCAGACCATCCTCCCTACCTGCTGCATAGGCACGTGGCAGTGGAGCCTCGCAGTCTCTGTGTACAAGAAATCCTAGAAACACAGCAGGAATTTGATGACAGAAGATCCACCATAGCCTGGCTGGCCATCCAAACTGATTTGGTACCAAAATCATCTTACATAATTAAGTCATTTTAATGATGGCTAAACTAATTTGTTAACACTGAATTGCAGCTTTTTTTCACTTGTGACTTGCTCTTTCTTGTGCCCATCTGACCTCATCAAGCAATGACAATGGCTAAAATATTAAGAGAAATTCCAGATTTTAAAGAAAAAGTGATCGTCCTCAAACTCACAGCTGAAAAGAAGAAGAAAATATTTCTGTTTATCCTGCTGTCAAATCAAATGTGTTTATCGGTTAGATTACAAAGATCAGTAGCAGGGGTTTTTGCAAGGGCACTGTGTTGGTAAGTCACATTCCATACCCACACCAAACCTGTAATTCCTCCTCTCACCATGAATAAATCATCTTAGCTGAGTGCATAAGGATGATGTACAAAATACTGGCCCAAAAGGCAGAATTGTAAGTGGTCTGTCTGAGAAATGAGGGGAGCATGAGCTATGAGGCACTGTAATGCAGGATGATGATGTACTGGTGATCAAAATAGAGCAGTTTGCCATTAAACCATACTGTGCATTACGGGGAGACTAAGGAGGTCTCTTTATGTCACCTCTGCTAAACAGGCTCCTACTATTTTTAACATTTTAATTCAGGTTATAAATCAGGTCTCTCTTTCAGACACACGTGTCCCTGCTGATATGTACATACACAATATATGTGACATAATTTTCCATTGTCTAAAATGGAAATTTTTATTCAGTGATTTCTTATTCCAAGGCTGTTGTTCTTCTGAAGAAAGGTAGTTCCAGATACATGATCTTAGTGAATTCATTATGACTAAGACTCTGGTCTTTATCTTGTAAGTATCTATGCATGGGCTTTTTATGCTTGAATCTTATTTTTCTAGATGAATCATACCTATTGCAGCTCCCATGAAGCTGAGGCATGCCTGCCCCAGCGATGTGGAATCAGAATAATGGTGCAAATGAACCTGAACACATCAGTCCTGTCCCTGTCTGACAAAACAGAGTAAACCCTTGCAACATATTTTGTCCTCTTAAGTTTGGCCTGTATTAGAACTTCTTAGAGTAAATTGAGGACTGCCAATTACAAAAATAAAGATCAGCACCAGAGACTATTCCCAGAGCGTGGTCTCATACCAATGCCATTACCATTTGGTTGCATTTTTCCATCCTGAGACTTTTTTTCTCTGTCCAAGTGGATTTTCTTTTTCTAGCTGCAGAGTGATTCAACTATGGCTGAAGGCAGAGCTAACTAAACCAGCTGAAAAAAAGAACACTTGCCTGGTACAGGGACAGTGTGGATCCAAACACTTACAAACTCAGGAATGGGTAGAAATCAGAATTCCCTGTTCCTGGGTAAGTGCTTCCAGACGTCAGCTATAAATATGACCATGTCAAAAATGAATTAAACAGCAATATTGTCCGCAAAGTCTCTGGATTTTGTCTTGAGCATTCAGTGCTGGGGAGCCTGAAACTGACCTGCTCTGTTCAGTGTGGAGTTGTTGGCATCACAGTCTGTGAATGACATGAACCAAGCAGAGAAAACACAGTAACAATGAGAATGACACAATGGCTAAAATCAGAATTTAGAAGGAAGGTTATGGGAGAGCTGGGTTTGTTGGTGGAGGTCATGATCAGAAATTTGGGTATCTCAAAGACTGACTACTGCTAAGTGGGTAGGATCTGTTATCCATGTCCGTGATGATAAGACAGGAACAGCAGCCTTTAATCAAAGAACAGATAGTTAGGCTAGATAAAAAGGCACATTTTCTTGCAGCAGGGTAGTTACGCACTAGAACAGGTCACCAGGGGAAACAGTAGATTCTCCATCACCAGAATTCTTGAGCTACAGGTACAAACTCATCCAGCCTGGGGCTAGCAGAGGATTTGATGACCTCCAGCTCCCACTTCTAATGTTATTTTTCTAGGTGTTAGGATTTTCAGAGCACATCTGAGGGCTGAACTGAGGTGAAAAGTCACCTGAACTCTGGATTGCGATAGATGTTCTTCAGGGAATATATTTTGCACATGTCCAAGTGAAGTAGATGCTTGTATTTAGGTGCCTGAGGAACTTTCAGAGTAATCTTGAGAACATCTCCAGGATAAGACAAGGGCAAAGAGGCTCTCTGCAAAGATGTTTCGGACACAGTGTTTACAGTAGAGCACAGTAATATCCATTCACAGTGTATTGGCACATGACAAGCAGAGGATTTTAGACTTCAGTGAAGCACGACTAGCTAATAATAGCAATTACATAGTTTACTTATGGATGTAAATTTGCATGGGTTCCTCAGGGCCAGTAAAGCGAAGAACCCAAAAAATTTTCTTTTCTCAAGTCTGCAACAAAATCATGCAATTATATATACAAAACCATACAGTTAATTCTAGATGGATAATTTCTTATCCAAGTGGTAAAGGTTTAAATATGGTATAATTCAGGCATAAACTCCTTTCCATACCTAAGCAAGACTAAGTATCCGCAGCCTATCTGTTCCACTTTTTCTTCCTGCTCTGCTTCCTCATTAACCAGTCCAGCATTTACCCTGAGTGCTTCAGAGGCAGATCCTCTTTTAGATTCTTCATGAGTTCAGCTGTCTGAATGAACAGAAACCATAATTGCCTCCTGTCCATCTCAGGATCTCCTTGAATATCCCTGTTTGCAAGTACATACATTGATGGTGCATCCTTAGGTAAAATTACAGTGTTTGGGATTACATACACTTAACTAGTCATCAAAGAATAGTGTCAGTAAAGATTTATGGTTCGATACATCCAGGTTTTTTCTGTGTAACTCCCTGAGCCATTACCTGTCAACACACTTTTGGGTTAAACTGGATCTTATTAGTGGATGTAATTTTTTGTGCAAAAAATACATGTATCCGTGGCACCATATGTAATGAAGACACATAGAATACCATTTGAATGATTCCCTTGTTCTTCTGTGACTTTATTCATCAAAATGTCTTGTGTAATAGATATAATTGGCATTGCTCGTGTATTTTATTTCTTCCAGGGATTAAAGTACTAATTGTCACATCACACCCCAGCCACTACTTCTAGCCCCAATCCTGTCTCTCCTTACCCCCACATTCCTTCTCTTTCCCCGGCCTTGCTTCTTCCCCAGCCACAAGCTGCAGCCCGGCCACAGAGACAGGACAGCAGCCAGCCGAGGGGAAGGGCTTCCCTGTAGGCTTGCTGGCATTGTGCAAGGGTGCTTAGTAAGGCTCTGGCTTCATTCACTTCATTTTGCCAAGAGCCTGGTCTCTGACCATGGCACATTCTGGCACCAGGATGCTGAGTTTCCCTCTGTGTATCCTTTTCACTGCTGGGTTTTTAACTCCACAAGTCACAGCTCGTCCTGCACACATGGCCATGGGTCACAGCTGCGTGTGGGCAGATGCTGGAGTGCCAGGGCAGAACGAATCTCCATCTCATTAAGATTTGTGGTCATTCCTACTAATGCAGCAATGTTACTGAGACACTTGGAGAAGGGTGGTTTATTGACATATTGCAAAAGCATGTGCTTTTGCTAACAGGTAGTTGAACTATTAAAGGCAATGTTCTTATTCCTGTAAATGAGCACATCGGCTTAGTCTAGAAGAAACAATGCATATAGACAGGAAAAGGATTCAATTTTTTTTTTTTTTTTAATAAGGTCCTATTAGTTTGCCAAGGTTGAAGGATCATATTTAAATATAGGTTGGTTCTAGGAATAGTCTTTGTTTGGGTTTGTGGGCAGATAGGAGCAAAAACTGCTTCCCATGGTATGTTTTCCCATCTACCAGGGTAACTTCTTCTTTCCCTAAGTTACTTCTGAATAATCCTTTATTCATCATCTTATTTTCTCTATTTTTCTCCAGTCACTGGATACTTTATTTTTCACTTACTGCAATATTTTTCATGTACATTTTGAATCTACTTCTTAAAGCCCTTGGTGATTTAATGAAATTCATATGACTTTGATTTCTTTCCAGAATTGCAGCCTAAAACATATTTCCTATCCTCTCTTTGATGTTTTGCTTTAGGGGAATGTTCTTTAGATGGACTATTCTTAAACGACACTCTCTGTGGAGACTCTATTCCTTTCCGTATGTACATTTAAGCTCCTTCTTAATAGTGCACTCTAGTATTCACCTTTAATGTCACCCTGCATGTCACGTCAGAGTAACGTGTGTCCGTAGTTCTCCACCGAGGTGTAATGAGCCGTATGTCTGACAAACATCTGACGATGTGCATGCGAGTACATCTCAGTGGGGTATCTCCTGAAATCACACCCTGCTTGAAACAGAACTAACTACACTCCTTTTCAAAATAACCAAATTTGTCTCCAAGCTGAAATAACAGGATCTCCTACCAAATTCCTGTCTAGAGGATTAAAACCCCTTAGAGCACCCTGTGGAGAGACACATGAAGCCTGGAGAGAACTGAATTCCTCTGAAGCCTTGTAGACTGTCTCCTGGGAGGGAATGGTAGGGTCGAGCAGCTCTGTTAGTCAGCACTGCGTCTCCAAGCACAGGTCATACAGGGCCCTGTGCTACTACATGTGTGGTTACTGTCCTTTGTGCTGGAGTCTCACTAATTTTGAATCAGAGGAAGGTCAGATAGCTCAGATCACAACCTCACTGGAGATGACTAAGTGTTTTCATAGCATATGCATCCCTCAGTAGCCTGCTAGCACTGTAATTCAGGCTGTTCAACCCCTAAAGACTGATTCTGAAATAGTCTCTTCCCCAGGCAAGCACCTCCCCAGTTGAAGAGTTCAGAGCACCCGGGCAAGGGCAGACCAACGAGTGTTGCTCCAAAGGCACCTTCAGGGCTGATGTGTTTGACATTGTTTTGCTTAAACTTCCTGCTGCAAATCAAGATGACACTTATGAAATTAGTATATAAAGCCCCTTTATTGAACCACGACATCCCGTTAGCAGCTCAGAGACCAGCTGTGAGCACTTGCTCGCCAAAGCTTCCTATTAACATCATGAAAGCATGAAGCTTTTAATCAGACCACACAGAGATAATTTTTGCCCAGAGATACTTTTTTCCCCACACCTCCTCCCTTTTCCCTCCCCAGTGTGCTGGCCTTGGCTTTTCGTAACCCAGCAGAGATGCATCCTTAGAAAAAATGGACAAATCCATCAAATTCTAATGCCCCATTTAAAACCGTTCAAAAAATAGCACACATGAAATAAGGGTTTTCATTGTGATTTTCAGTGATTAAATATATATCAGAAGGATGTCACAGGGACACTGCACTAAAAATTTAATGTTTGGAGGGGGAAATATATACTTATGTTCTTTAATAGAAAATTTTCTCTGCACTTTAATGACACTACACTTATTGGTAAAGACAATTTTTCAAAAATAATTACTATTGGAGCTGTTCGTAGTATCAGTTTTCATAAATTCGTACAGTTATAATTAATATGTGCCTTTCAAGGACCTAAAAGGGAAGGCATTCAATATTTCTTGTCTCTAATTTTAGTATGATCTGATTTTCCTCTGGTTGTCTTTCCAAACACCTGGGGCCAGCCATATGAGTAAATTAGATTGTGTTAAAATGCATATTAATGAAGCTCAAGCAATGATTCCCTACAGGGACAGTAAAACTATATATAGCTCCTTTTTTTCCCCTCTCTTGGTTAATGTGCCTTTCAACACATTTAGATCCAAGTAAAATCATGCTATTTTGGAATAGCCAAACAAAAAAAAACCGAACAAAGAAACTCTTAAAACAAAAACTGAGAAGCATGTTTATTTGAAGTGTCTAAATTATTGCTCCTTTTAGTACTTGTAGTTTAGAATTGTTTCCTATTAAAAATGGATTTTCTATTAATTGATTTATCCTATGAGAAAAACATAATATCAGGACATTTGGTAAGAAGTGGCATATTTTTAAATTGCCTATGGCAATCTCTACATTCCCTTCTCCATTAAAAAAACCCAATGGCTCATTATAAATGATAGCTGTGGAGGTGACAAACAATTATCACGTGTGACTCATTACACAGACAGAAGAGTTTTGGAAAAGGACACAATACTAAACCCCAGTTCCTCAAGGAAGTCCAGTGGAGCTCTTGGGGATTGTCTACAGCAGCAATTCAGTCTGAACAAGGTGGGTGTTTTCTAAGTGGGTCATTGCCTACACCATGCCTTGGTTCATATCACAGAATGGTCAAAGAGCACATGGACCTGATTCATGGAGGAGAAACTAAACTGGAAGATAGACTCAAGAGGCACACTGCAAGGGCCCTGACTGCTAATAGGCATTCAGCTCATAGAAAGAGACTAAGTGAAGGCCAAAATGGAAACATCCTAAATATGTGGGCACTGGATCCTCAGCACCACCACTTTTTAAACCAGGTAGATGCAGAGGAAACTACTTGAATGACTAGGGAAGCTCAGGTTATCATACCAGGAAAAAATGGTTTGGTTATTAGAACAAAGGATTAGAGAGGATGTGACTCAGTGATTAACTGCAGGAAGGGAACAGAACTACCAATTCACAAAACAAACTGACACAAAAACAAGTGAGTATTAATTACTTACATCCTAGAAATTAGAAGGAAGATCTAAACACAGATCTAAGGATCAGAAAGAATATCTAAACAAAACCAAACTTTTGCAACAACTTTTCAGTTGGAATATCATGGCTTATGAGAGCTCCAAATGTTTTTAAAATGCAGGTTATGGAAGGAATTGTATAACTATTTTTTTATTTGTTTAAATGTAGGAGGAAGAATATGAGAGTTTAATCTAATTGAAAGTGATGATTCTAAGTATTTTCAAAGCACTAAGTTCTCCTTCTTGCTATAATCAGACCACTTTTTAACTGGGTTCAAGTAATTTTAAAGTTTAGTGTAAGCTTTTCAGTGTAAAAAGAGGGGGGAAATATAAGATAACTTACCTCTAAAAAAAACTGAGCAGATCTTTAGGATGAAGAATAATGTCTCTGCTAAACTTAAATTGGATGGAATATTGATAATGACACATCTGCTAATTGCTTACAACAAACTCTGCATTTCTCTCTTTTTAAGTACTGCAGTACTCACTATAATGGATAACAATTTCAAACAGTGTCTTTACAAACAGTGTAATGGTCAAGCAATTGCAGCTTGTGGATCTGCATGCCAGTCATTGCCAGTCATCAGTCCTGCCCAGTTATGTATTTATTTTATATTGTAGAGCATATCAGAAGAGGCAATCAAGAACAGAGACCCTCAGATTCAGTGGCTACTTCTCCAAGAGCTGCCTGTCAGCCAGAGGCTTTGCCATGCATGATTTTCAAATAGAAAGAGGAGATGTGTATTCAAGAAGATTTCATGTAGTTATTCAGGTTTTCATTTTCTTCTGAGCACCCCTTCAGAGTCAACAATTGACAATACAGGATAAAAGCTCTCTCTGTATTTAATGAAATTTACTTCTTTCATTCCACTCTTCTCTCCCACTGAAATGAAATATTTAACCGTGCCAAAACCTTACTTGTTACTTTAGGAACAGCACTCAATTTTATAACTATTGACGTTTCATTTTGAGGATTTTATTATTACCACTACTTGCTTTCTTCCCCTACTGCTTGTGCTGTTTCCTTCTCTCACCTCAAATATCCACCCTCTTGTTTTTCTCTTTGAAGACAATCCCAGCTTCCCCTTGCCACCATGGGTAACATTCGGAGTCTATTGGTTTCCATCACCAAGAACTGCAGGAACAAGTATCTGCTATCTGCCTCCCCTCTGCCTCCTCACTACTACTTATCTCTAGGAGTAGGCAAAACATGTCTATCTTCTCCTGAGGCTGAGCAACAGTTCTTGAGGCAGGTATCCTGGCAGGAAGTGATCACTTGTTTCCACTGATCCCTCTGGACACCCAGCACACTGGCAAAGTTTGACTCACATGTGCTATCCATCCTTGATGGGGATAAGACTGAAATTCACACTGTCCCCTCCAAGAAGTAATGATTTTGTGAAGGTTGGGATCACTCATGGTGAAATGGGCAATGAAATGGTAGAACAAAAGCTGCCCACATATAGGTGCACAGGCAAAGAATCCTCTCACCCAGAAGCAGTCCATGGGTACTAGGAAGGAAAATCCACTATTTCAGTATGTTCTCCCAGGAATGAAACATTAAATCAGAGTTCTCACAGAGTTTCCTGAGACTCTGCTCTATTCTACAACCATAGGATGGTTTAATTAGGCTTTGAAAAATTAAAATGCCAAAAAAAAATATGGTGCATATATTAATAAATGCAGAATTTCAAACTGAAAATAGTGACAAATCAAGATTTAGCTAAGATTTTTTTACTACATCTGACAGCGTCGTTCTATAAAAGTAATTCCAGGTCAGTTAAATTGCTCTTGGAAAAATTAAAACTTATGCATAAAACATGCAAGACCTTTAACTTCTCATCGTTTATGTTTTAATTGTATGGCAAAACATTTTGCTAAAGTAATTTTGTGCAGTTAACTTTGAAGCAGTTTTAAAAAGTCAATGACATGGTTTTAAAATACAGCACATGAAATGATATTTCCATCAACATGCAGCAGTTGCCATAAACAGCCTTAATTTCCAGTCTAAATTAGTGCTCTAAATATATTCAGACAAATTAATGCAATGGAAAATTATAGAACCCAAATTGTATATTTATTTATTGCAATATGTTTCACTTGCATCTCATCTGCCATTCATACAAGGTTACTTCAAGTTTAGTAATTTTTCCCCTTTTCATGCTCAAATTGAGAGGAAAACATGACTCCAAATATTCATAACTGAGTTGAAAAACATATTTTGGACTAATCTGTTCTCTAATCAGCAATATTATTTCCTATATATCATCCATTATAATTTCATTTAAATTGTTACTGCTGTGCTCAGCTGTTTAAGATTTTAAGTAAGTGAACAATAACTAAAATTGGTTTTTCAGTTTATGTGTGGGCTGGTTTTGAAGCAGCCAGCCCTACAAAGTGAACTGAGGTGCAGAGAATCACCAGTACACGTGCAGGGTTTTTTCACTGTCTCCTGATAACAACTTTGTAATTGGTTTTAGAGTGGCACACAGTGCAGGCAGCCTGAACTGGGCTTCTCTGAGAGAGTGTTGTATTCTTTGAGGACAGGATTTCTAATAGCAAAGAAAACCCTCTTAGATAATGATATACCCCTGATCATCTCAGGTTGGGACAATAGAAAGTAGATTACCTCCCCCAGCAATTGCAAATGCTGAAAATCAAAAGTGGTGAGTGTAAAATCTATTTCATAGTCCTAAAAAAGAGAAGGTTTCTACTTTATTACAAAGTAAGGCCTGGTTTCTATGACACAGCAGACTGTCCTCTAATTTTTCAGATTATTTTAAAATGAAGTCTTTTTCTCTTCTTTGAGACGTAGCTTATTATGAACAGAAACCTGAATTGTTCAGTATGCCACCTGCTTGACAGAAGGAAATGAGGAACAATTACTGTCTGTGGATTTCACGTGGAGCTGGGAAAGACAATAAAAAATGAATCAAGTTATGTTTTATAAGGGAAAATGAAAAGAAACCATTTATGAGCACTGGAATTAATGGGTCTCTTTGAGATATATATATATATATTTTTATGTCTCAAAATTGAATTATATTAGCCTCACCTTTTCTCTGGTACTTCTCAAATCTCTTGTCACACTTTGATGAGGTGTGGGGAGCTGGGAGTGGGAATGGGTACCAACAGACTGAGGATTTTGTGCCTCTGCACATCCATGTGAGCCAAAGAGAACTGCTCTGCTCATCCCAGGGAGGAGAAGGCTTTGTGAGCAAAACGTGTTGTGTGCTGGTCCCTTACAGGAACTCCTTAAACATCATTAAACTGATTGCATTCCCAGGTGTGGCTAATGCTAGTTGAACAGGTCAAAAGCTGGTTGTGAGGAACTGAAGTAATCACCAATATGAAACTGGAATAAAAATGCAGAAATAAAGAGAATAAAATTACATATAGTGAGGACAAATTAATTACAAATACAGTTGAGTCACTGCAAAATCTGCTGGCTCTTCCACATCACCTCTGTCCCTTCTTCCATTCACTTCAATGGTCACTTCATCTGATTAAAATACTCACTTTGTGTCATGTCTGACATCAAGTAAGAGGAATTTGGAAAATCCCACCCAGGACTTGTCAAGACCAGGTGCCTCCAAAATACCCGGACTTGCCCTGGAAAAATTGGATTTTGAGGTTCTCAAAACCACAAAAAGCTTTTGGTGAATGACTGCAAGCTGGGAAACCAATGGCTGCCTTTCTCCAATCTCTCAGAGAAGTGAATTTATGGCAAAGAAATAGCTGCTGTCTAGCAACACTGATATCAATATTCTGTCTGGGGAAGTCTCTAGTGGCTGTGTGATTTATCATAAAAACTTGGAAGAGCCATTACTGCCAGCACACAGGTGAGTCACGGGCACAGAAAAAAATATTTGCATGGGCAGCATAGGGCCACCCAGCTCCAGATGTATAAAAACTCCTTTTCCAGATGCCTTACATGCAGAAGCACAAGGAAAGCTATGTCCCATATGTTTTTCATCCAGTGCATGGCATCAAAACCTGTAGTAGAGGAAATCTTACCTTTTCTCTGATATATGTCAACCCTAGCAGCAGCTGTGCTACCTTGCAGGTCCTTCCAGACCAGGGCCCAGAGCCTGGACTTTGCAGCCTTGGATCTTGTCAAGAAGGTCTGAGTGAGACACGCTCAATCCCAACACACACCTCTCCTCAGGGTTACCCTTGGTCTGGCCAGCAGCTGCAGGACAGCAGTTTGTGCCCAGGGAGAGGTCCAGTGCTCACCAAACCCAGGGTAGCAAAGCCCCTGACAAGAGCTCGAGCAGCGCACTTTCCTGTGCTTCACATGTACTTTTTGGAGGTGGCAGGCTCTGGGAAACTATCAACCATGGCAGTGAAGATGACAATGAATACATTTCAATTTAGTTTCCTTAGAAAGGGAAGTTGGCCGTGGAGGATAAAATAGAGCTGGGTTTAAGCCTGAAGAAATTATTTAAAAAACTTTTTTTTCAGGGTACGCAAAAAGTCATAAAAGCAGGTACACAAGCAATGTACAGCAGCTGCCGTAACATTTCAGTCTCTCACACATGCCATCCTAAAGTGCTCTAGAATAGTTTTTCCACATAGGAAGGTAAAACAAATGCACCAACATCTCTCAAATACAAAGCATATTTCCCCAAAACTCCATAAAGAAAACAACCTTGAAAATGTTTTTCAGATGGAAGTGTACTCAAGTACAGGACTGTGGTAGTGTGTTGACCCTGGCTGGACACCACACGTCCAGCAAAGCCTTTCCATCACTTTCCCCCTCAGCTGGACAGGGGAGAGAAAATAGAATGAAAGCCTCGTGGACTGAGATAAGGAGAAGGAGAGATCACTCATCTGTTACTGCCATGGGCAGTAATTTCCCCATGGGGGAAATTAGCTTAATTTATTGACAATCAAATCAGAGTAGGATAACAAGAAATAAAAACAAATCTTTAACACCTCCGCCACACCCCTTCTTTCTTCCTGGGTTTAATTTCACTCACAATTTTTTCTCCCTCCTCCTCCTCCACAGCAGCATAGGAATAGGGCATGGGTGTCGCGGTCAGTTCATCACACATTTCCTCCCATGGAAGACAGTTCTCCATGTACTTCTCCACTGTGAGTCCTTCCCACGGGCTGCCGTTCCTCACAAACTTCTCCAGTGTGGGTCTTTCAATGGGGTGTAGTCCTTGAGGAACAGACTGTTTCAGCATGGGTCCCCCACAGCATCACAAGTCCTGCCAGGAACCTGCTCCAGCACAGGCTTCCCATGGATGCACAGCCTCCTTTGGGCATCCCTCTGCTCCAGTGTGAGGTGCTCTACAGGATGCAGGTGGATCTCTGCACCATCATGAATCTCCATGGGCTGCCAGGGGACAGCCTGACTGACCAGGGTCCTCCCCACAGGCTGCAGGGGAATCCCTGCTCTGGTGCAATTGCTGTTTGGGCAGGCTTTTTGCCCCCTTAAATACACTATCCCAGAGGCACTACCACCATCACCGATGGGCCTGGCCTTGGCTAATGACAGGTCTTTTTTGGAGCCAGCTGGCATCGGCTCTATCCGACACATGGGAAGCTTCTGGCAGCTTCTCATAGAAGCCAGCCCTGTAGACCCCTGCTACTGAAACCTGGCCATGCAATCCCACCTGCCTCCCTACCTTACCCAAAAACAATGTCCTGGGAAAATGAGTAGTTCCTGTAGTTACTCTTGATGACTGTTGTGTTCAAGTTTTGGTGAAGTAAGGCGGAAGACATCAGAACCACCAAATATTTGAATTAGTCTCAGCAGGTCAATTATTACAAAGATTTTCTGCTCCAGTTGCTTGCAGAGAGATGTGCACTTCTTAAAATCCCCACTATTTCCTGTTCAATTTACTTGCAAAGCAAGATATAACAGTGTAAAAAAATCAGTTGAACACAACAATTTTATTGGAGTTCACATGCTACAACGTGTATGAACACAAAGCTTCTAGCAAGACAATCAAGCAATTCTGGAGCTGTTTGCAAAGATATCTGCTGTTTGCAGCAATGTAGGATGAGCACAGTCAGTTTAACAGGTTTCCTCCTTGATCAGTTATTTAGCCTTTCCTTTTATTTTCCTGAAAGTTTGGGTTTGTTTGGTTTTTTAATTTGGTACAATCGCAACCTTTAATAAAGCATGTATCCCTGTACTTCTGCATGTTTGAGTTTGGAGCACTATAAATCCCTGCTTTCATATCTCTGTTTCAGTGATTCCTCTCTATCCCCAGTAGTTTGTCAGGCAGGAGAAGGATGAGAAGTCAATAGAAGTTCCAGCAGACCAAAGAATAGGCTATGTCAGGTCTCCACTGCCTCCACATCCAATATTGCACTGCAGTCCTCAGGGGCCAAAGCAGAACCTTTCATATGAGAATTTGCACTGAAGAAGTTTCAGAATACCAAAAAATGGATGAAAGCCAAATAAAGTCTGTAGGCTTGAGATTCACAGGAATAAGGGGAGAATGAACACCATTACACACAAGCAGATTTGCTGTATTACAAAAAGGATATAGAAAATAAGATGTCTGAGTAAAATTAGCAAAAACGGCACTGTAATCTTCAGTAGAAAAAGAGGTCCTTCAAAAAATTTCCTTCCAGAAATCTTGCATCTTGTATTTATTTCCATACACTCTTTTTTGCTTTTATTCAAATACTTCATATACACTTAAGATGCAATTGATACTTAAATTTTGTTCAATCCCTGTGAGGTTCAATGGACAGAAGCAATTCAATTAGAAACAGAGAATGATGTGAAAAGCAGTGAGGGAGTGCCTCTTCATTCAGTGCGCAGAAAAATTAATATCCACAGGACAGCTGTTAAATAGGGCAGATTTTTTTCATGGCTTCAATGCTAAAAGCCACACTGATTTTGTACAAAGCAAGCATTATATACTCGAGAAAGATGGGTGACAGAGCTGAAATTTGCTGAAAGGCAGCAGGGAACAATGTGTTCTACTTATTTGTAGTGAAAAATACTACAGTAAACCACTAACAGCTGTTACTTTACTCACATTAATGACTTTGCTTTTTAAAAAAAAACCAACTGATTTTGTCAATAGAACAATACACAAAACTCCTAGCTGCACAATTGAAAAGTAGGCAATGTTGAGTAAGATATAACAATTAGTCAAACTTACCAGTTTATATCCCTGGTTTAATCTCAGAAGGAAATTATCCTACCATTAATGATCAATGATTAAGTAAATAGCTCAGAAACAGCCTTCCTTAAACACCACAGGGCCAACAGCAGGACAAGCAAAGTAGCAAAAGAGACACGTGCACTCTGTGAAAGCTGCAAACCCACAGGAGCCCTCAGAACCCACGCCAGGAGCAGCCAGGTGCACGGTGCTGGGACAGCAGGGGCAGAGCACACAGGCACCTGCCTTGGGTCACTTTCTGGATCTGGACAGCTCCTCTAAGCTCAGCACGCTCAAGGCTGGGACTAAAATACCAGATAGTTACCTGCCACCCTGTTTCTTGTCAGAGGAATGACACAAGGTGTTATAACAGTTAAACCTGGAAAGTAGAAACAGGAGAAGCCACAGGCTGGGGAGGACTTTTCCAACATGCTGAGCAGAAATACAGGTCTGGTCAAAGCAACTGGCCTCTTGGCAAAGTCTGAATGGTGAGAAATAGCTGGAACCTAAACTATTCGAATAGCTTCATCTTCTGATGCATTGCCATGATATACCTTATTCTCAACAGGAAGGTTCTGCTTAATGACACCAGCTTTATCTCCTTAGTACAACTGTCTGAAAAGAGAATTTAGAAATACAGGCTAGGAAAAATCCTCTCCTCAGCTCCAACACAGACTGGGGTAAAACCATCTTTTTCCCATGGCTCCCAAAACTTCTTGCAACATTGAGGTCACATATCAACCAATGCAACACCACATCTAAACTCTCCTCCCTCAAAGGGAGGACCACATTTTTAGTTTGGTATAACAAGAAGTTTTATAATTAGTTTGAACTGAGAGGAGAACTATGGCCTATTGTTTCTCATCATCTAATCAATGCTTCTGCCAGTTGAGGGCATTAAAATTATAATGTATCTGCCTCGTACTTGGATCAAAATATGAAGAAGACATCAGCAGAAAAAAACTTACATTCTTCTCCATACTATACTAGAGCAAATTTCCTATATTATGGAAAAAGAACCCACACAAAATCCACAATAATGTAAAAAATAAATTAAAAATTATATTTTCCTCCCAAGCCTAAAATGAAATATGGAAAAATGGGTGGGGAGAATTTGGAAGGGAACATTTACATGAAGTACTTTTTCTCAGAAAAGTGACAGAAACTTAAAATAACATTTGAAATTCTACTCTTAGAGTTGCACTTCAGTTTCTCACCCATGTTGACATACTAATTATATCAAGACAAGTTATTTTAATTTAAGCTTGCATATGAAAATTCCTACAAAATATACAGATGTAACAACCCGATGTGTTACACTGGTTTATAGGATGGTTGGCTTTGTGTACAGTGATGACATCATATATGACATTTATATTCTATTAAAGTGGCTGGTAATAATAACAAAGCCTATATATCCTCAGTTTTAAGGTTGTTTGATAACACAGTGTTGTTTTAAAAACTTTATAATGAATCTACGTAGAGATAGTGTGCTGCCAAAGAAAAATGGATATGCATTTCTTCTGTATCAACACTATAAAATTTTGTCTCTTTTTAAATCCTATTTCTGGACCCCACCAGCTTTTTACTTGCTTACAGGTCATTGATAATGACACTTTCTGCTTTTCATTTTATTATAGGGATCTATAAACAGGACTAAACCTTAAGTACATTGTGTGCACCAATTTAAAGATGCATATATTCTTAGTTATGAATATAGAGTGCTGATAATACTGATAAGTAAGTTATATGTATATTTCTTACTCTTCTACTAGAGATTAGTTTTCATGAACAAGTAACTATGGGAAAACTTTCATTTTTTTCATGTTTCCTAACCAGGTTGTGGAAGAATGCAGCCATGATGCCACCTATTAGGTTTTATACTGCAATGGAAATAGAAAAAAAAGTCACAATTTTTAACAGGTAAGGAAAAAAAACCCCACAATAAAAACTAAATCTATAAAACCCTGAATGCAGCTTCAACACTAGGAAACCATTAGCCTTTTTTACAGTTTAACAGCTGAAACACAAGTGAGAAAAGAGAGCATGACACCTACAAGTAAGCAAGGGAAGATAATGTAAGGAAAGATAGCTGATGATTATCATGGAATCATGGCTGGCAAAAAAGAGACAGATTTCACATGTGGATTTCTGTTGACTGAAAGACTCAGTGAAGGCTCATTTCAGTCCCAGCCAACGGGATCTGTAAGCAGGAAGAAACCACACGCGACACTGCCCGTGTTCCCTGTTAGAGAAGAATTGCTGCTAAGCAGGAAAGGACAGAAAATTTCAGTGTGGCCCCCCAAACTCCTTTCTCATTCCAAGTGCACTGAGTGCAGAGCCAGTTGCTGATCCACACAGCACAGCTGGATGTAGAGGACAGAAGGACACTGCTGCAGAGGGCTCTTCACACACAGAAGAACAGGAGTGGCTCTGGAAGCAGGTGTTTCTCCTTGCCAGGGAGGTGCCAGCACAGCTTCATCTGCTCCATGCTTCAGCTGTTGGTATGTACCAGGGGGCTCTGAAGCCTAATGCCCACCTAAAACAGGCCCCTGACAACAGAGTGCATATGGAGATAACCCAGCCAAGCTGGAGGTAGCCAAACAGAACAGCTAAGCCACCTCTCCAGAGCCAGAAAGTTATAACTCACCTCACAGTCCCTCTGTTCCCGTAAATACATAATTTTAAATTTAATTTGTGAGGTAAACTTATAGATTTACTTCATTTGCAAAAGAAACCTGACAAACTCCAAACTCTTTCACAAGATTTCTGGGATGATCATCTGAAAACAAATAAACCATAATTTTACTGTTCTGATACCTTCTCTCTTACGTGTCACACACAAATTATCTCTGGATAATTTTTATATAAGTTAAATAGAACCAGCTATATTTGTATACCAGAATGTATCCCTTTGATGTATCCTTTTTGAGTTTCACTGTACATTTTCTTATGAGCTGGGAGAAATTAGAAACAAGGATATGTCCTTTTTAGAACAAGGATCAGCAGATTTATCATGACTGGATTGGAGTATTCAAAGTGCCTATTACCCACGATATAACATTTAGTTTCAATACAATATATGAGGTTACTTAAGTGCATTAAAAACCAACAACACAAATCCTGAGAAACCAACAACACAGGCCTGAGCTAAAGAGGTATGTCAACAGTTGTTTATTAATTACTGAGAAAACAGAACCATTAAACTCCAGCAATCTCTGATTTCTATGCCAACAAAATGAACCTGGACTGTAAACCAGGAAAGTTCAGTTCAAGCTTGTGAAAAGTGTCAAAATTCCAAAAACTGATTTCAGAAAATTTTACTGTTAGATGGGTGATGGCAAAAAATATTAAATATTTGAAGGGAGAGTCTGACTGAACAGTTTTCTCCCAATTACTTTTAGCTAGCCAGACATTCTGGCAAACTGAGGTCTGCTAGAATCAGATGTAAAACACGTTAATTCCAGAATTAATTTTCTACACAAGCTGAGGGGAATCTGAGGTGTAAAATAAATGTTATACTACCCTTATCAACCAGTCATTCTTATTAGGGCACAAAGCAATTTAGGTGATAGGCTGAAAACTGGCCAGGGCAGAATGCAGATAAGACCCAATTAAAACAAAAAGCAATTTGAGTTTACTGAATAATCTATAAGAGCAAATGACAAATTTAAAAAGCTAGAGAAAATTACATGTAGGTGTTGCTTTCAGTGCACAACTGGAAGTGCTGAAAGAAAACAAACAAACAAAACATTACCAAATAATTAGAGTGGGGTAACTTCAGTCTTCAACAGTGAAGGACAGAAAAGGTATTAGCAATTAAAATAGGTTTCTGCATTAAACCAGCTGGTTTTTGTTAAATAGAGGAAAGCTAGGGCAAATCAAAATGCATGAAATGACCCAAACCCAAGACATCGGCCAACAGATTTTACAGAGTTTACGCCAGCAGCCCTCCAAACCAAATAGGTGCACACGTGTCTGGCCGTGCCTCCCGAGCATGTCCTAACCCCACTCCGGAGTTAAGGATGTTGGTTTTCCTCGTTTTCTCTTAATCCTTAGCTGGCCATCTCCTTTCACCTTCTCTCTGACAGTGGCCACACTGGAGCCTTCCAGCAAGGAGTGTTAGCACAGGGGCTGCTCCTGCAGCCCTGGGAGTCCTGTGGGAGCCCAGTCACCTCCGCTCCCCGCCGGGCATGGCCGCGGGCTGCCGGAGGGAGGAGGCGGCGGCTCCCGGGCTGCCGGGGGAGCAGCGGCCGTGCTGCAGCCCCTGCCCCGGCGCGGCCCCGTCAGGCGGCACCGGTGGCACCTACAGCTTGAGCAAGGGCAAATGAAAACAATAATTCAGAGTTGTGATTGAGGCAGGCTCAAGCCTCAAGCTTCCTCTTCCTCTGCCACCTAGCTTGGAGACACGGGAATCTCGCCGTAAGAGAAATAACTGATATGAGTTCCCCCAAGTCAAAGGTTAACACAAAAAATTGTACCTTTTTTTTTAACTGGAAGATTTAGGCACGTCCATACTTGTATGTGCTGGCTCTGTGTCTTTTCTGAGGCAACTCCTATGTGTTCAAGACATAGGGACACTAAAATGAAGGTGACTTCTAGAAAGACACTGATTTCAAGTCTTACCTGCCACCATCAGAGCACATAAGCATTTCATTAACGTATGTCTTTGCTCCATCACTATTAACATTGCCAGCACCAGTCTGAAATACGGCATCCCAATTCATCACCTACGTACAAAGCTATAAAAGCATATAAATATTATTTATTTTTTGGAATATACATTTCAAAGTAAACTCTGAGTGCTCAGTGGGCAGTTACTGGAATTCCCAAAGGCACTTTGGTGCCTTGGCTATTAACTGAAAGGATAACTTCACAAGTTTGGTTGCAAGTCAAGCCAGGAGTTATTTTTCAGACCTTTATAAAGATTGTACCACCATAGCACAAGCAAACGTTTTCTCATCCAGCATAAAGTCTGCAGGCATAAATAACCCAGAGGGTTCTTTTGAACTTGCAAGGCTGAAGCATGACCAGAGAGAAAACAGAATAGGCTTTTTTCCTTCACAGTTCTGAAAACAAGTTCTAATAATTTAACTACTAGGTAATAAATTGCTATAAGTGAGTAAGGATCAAAATGAAAAGACACAGAAAATGATAATTTGTAACAGGATTATCAGTGGCTGATTTATCTTTGAATATACATTAAAGTTACACCAAAGAACAGAATTCCTTAATATTAACATTTTGGTACCTATTTCTCCTGGGAAAGAAGCATATTATTATTGCAGTACTCAGTAGAATATTCACTGAAGTTACTTATTTAATTTCTATTTTAGGTAGATCTTCCTTTACCAGGAAGAAAAAATAAAAGACCAGTAGGAAATGCTTATTAGGGCCAGGGGCTTTTTGGAAAGAAATATAACATGTGAAAGTAAATGAATCTCTTTCTGCTTTGAAATATGTTGCAAACAGATTGTGATTTTCTTCAACGCATTATACAAAACTATTCAAGGATTCATTTCAACAATAATTGACATCCTGAACCTCATTAGTAAGTAGTTTGCTGCCAGTAGTCAGTATTAAAAATGAACTATTTCAATAGATTAGTCATGTTGCTTTGTTGGGCTTTTTTTCAAACCTTGATTGCACTGATGTAAATCAAACAATAAATTTACCCCTGTGAGGACAGGAATTCAGTACTGTGTTTCACCAATATTTTGCAATATTCAGTTATTCTCCATTTTGGCAATCACTCCTACTAGTTAACTTAGTTGCTATCCCAGCAGAATGAAACCACCAAAACAGTGTGAAACTAGGCTACATGAGTTTCTTAACAAATGGGGTAGCTAAAGCATCAGCCAGTCTTTATTCACTGTAGAGTCAAATTAATTTTTTGTTGTTTTTTCCCACATTGTGTATTCATTTACATGAACATCATGGAGGTACCACTTTCTGTTGGTACAAGTGACTGCAGTGGTACAGAAGGCAACACAAGGTTTCTCCACTTGAAGACAAGAGAAGCGTTATCAAAAGCAGAGCAGGGCTTTACACTTAAAGTTTTGGTGACAAATAAGGTAACTCAGCAGAAACAGGAACTCTCCAAGAGCAGCGTATTCCGTAAAATCATATATAGCGGCTCTCTAGAAGTTACATGTATAAAAGTAAAGAAACTATACATGTAACTTCTAGAGAGCCGTGCTGTGCTGGCTTTTCTTCAGAAGGAGGGAGGGAGCTATAGTACTTCACCTTCTCTGCTGCTGTGGCTTCAAAGAGCCCATTAAGGGCACAGAGCTCTGCTTTGATAGCAGTGCCTCGTTCTTGAAGATGGGTAGACAATGGTCTGCCCTTCAGGTCTTACAAGTGGAGTCCCTCTGGATCACAAAGACAGACTGCCCTATGTCAGACTCTGGGAAATTGAACTCTGCAGCTTCTATGATAAATTGCGATTTGCTCCTTATAAAGTCTGCTACCTTACTAAAACAAGCCTCAGCATCCCAAAAGTCACTTCAGTAGCGTAAGACTTACTAGGCTCAGTGAATGCACTGCCTATACAGGAGCTGTTTATGGGCTGACAAACACAAATCCAAAATGCGCCACAGGATTATGTTTTGGCTGCAGTTTATACAACTTCAGAGCTAACAGTTTCTATCCTCTCTCTTATTTAAAAAACTTGGGGGGAAAAAAGTAATAGGAATTTGCTTAATATTTAATTGTGTTGTTGTTTTTTTGGTTATTTTTTTGCATTGTCACAAACATCTGGAGCAACCATTCTGTCATGAAGATTTAGTAATCTTCATCTGCAGAAGGAGGGTTGCCACATTTTAATAATCCTCCTTGTAACTATGTAGTACTCTGTACTGCAGGTCAGTTGTGAACTGAAGTTCACAGAAATGAACTGGATGGGGTCATGTAGCAAAAATTTTACATAACATTTCACTTATGATTTCTAGCAGACGGTTTGTCTCTTCTCAACAAAGTGCTGTGAAGCTGAAAGCAATCTATCAGTCCTTACTGTTCCTTCCTGCTAAGCTGTTTTCTACTTCTGTTACTCTCTGTACTGGAAGACAGCAGTTAGATTTTGAGACATCTATACACTGATGTTACACCAAGCTGTTACATGAATTACAGCTGTTCTGCAGGAGAGGGTGTCTCCCCATTCATCACCCAGCCCCTCATTGTGGAACGTCAGAGCTGCAGATTGGATTTCAGCTTCTCATGACATGACTATGCCAGCCCTCCCTCAGGCTGCAAAGACCTGACCTTTCAAAAGTAAAAATAGAATACTGCATTCCCTGGAGAGAGAATACAGCTAGAATTTGAGGCAGGAGGATATTTACTTTGTTTTGCTATCAATTAAATAGATTCCTTAGACTACATATGCCCTCCAAACTCTCTTAAATTAATAACATTAAAATCTTAATTGGTAACCAGCCCCTTCTACTTCCCCCAGGCAATTACAACAACAGAATTAGACTCAGGTAACTCAATTAGACATTAGCCTAACCCAGCACTCTCCAAGAGGTCTCTAAGCAAAACTCTCCATGAGCTTGATGAGAACAGCATTAGAACTGCTTTGTTGAGGTCAAATAGCATATGCTTTCAATAATCATCGAAGGCAAAATGATGCCTGGTTGTTTATTCTATAAACCTCTCCACTTGGCACTTGAATCTCTCATCCATTCTCACACAGAAATTCTGCTGATCTGCTAGGTGCAGTATGAGGTTGACCTTGCGCTTTTTTCCCTTCAGTCCTGTTTATTCCCCCGACAACACTGCTTCAGACACATACGTGAAGCCAAAGGGGCCAGGTAGCAGCAATCCTGAGCCGTGTTTCAGCACTCTGCCCTGCCTTTCCTCTTCTGCACATCCTCCCTTTGCAATTGAGAGCAGAAGCAGGGCTTTACCTTACAAATGAAAACACATCATGAACATGAAGGAGGTGTAAAAAAAGGGCAGCTCCAAATATCTGCATAGACAAGGCCTGAAACCTCAGTCTAAGTAAACTTGTGGCCATTTCAAAATGGATCCTTAGTGCCTTGCCTCTAAAGGGAGCCCAGGATAAGGCACAGAATCATAAGTCCAGTACCCCGGAGAGGCAGGTACCTCCAACCAGCCATCCTGTTCCCTGAAAACTTGATGTGTTGCATGTTGGTTTGCATTCACTAGCTAAAACCCTGTGACTTTGCTATGGAACAAGAATTTTCTTGTTCTGGGGAAAATCCCCACCCCTGTGTTACCACCCTAGACTTGCAGCTATCTGCTCTACAAACACATGATGACTGTGCTCCTTGATCTCTGGTATCCCACAGCTGCAGAAGGGGCAGGAGGTGCCTCCCCTGGTGAAACAGGCAGTAACCAATGCAGTTTTCCAGGCTAAGAAAGCTGATGGCCTGGGCTTGTTCCCCTTCTCTGGGCAACTGCTCCATCTGCTCAGCTGTTACGCAGAAAGTGGGAAGCACAATCAGACAGAAGGCAAGGCTTCTAAAATTATGTGTGTTTGTAGACAAAAAATGGGTTGGAGCTCTTGATACAGGTTCACAACCTCTTTTTTGAGGCTAGACATTAAACTCCAAAAAGGAGCAAATGTTCAGACATAACTCTGACATACTCAACATTCCCCAGCACTAACTCAGAGGAGATTCCTGTTGCACAAGGGCTGCTTCAAACCCCCTCTCAGGCACCTAATTTTTCCCATTGCCTGTACAAAGAGCCTGGATGCTTTAATACATGATTGCAATTTACTCCAAGTACTTAGAATTCGGGCACTGGAGCACCTGATTAATGGGTATTAAGCCCTTTATTATATCTGCTCACCATCAGTAACTTACTGACACAAGCAAAATTGATATACACAAGGGTTAAAAGGATTGACAGAAACCTACATTACAGATTTGCGCCAGATGAACCAGATTGATTTTTAAATTCACTTGATTAAATGGGTGTACTTTTTCAAGACTGATTCATTTAGCAATTTCTCCCTTTAAGGCTTTACTGGTATTTCACATACAGTGACTAATTGCTTTTCAGAACACTGTGTACTCGTTCTCAGCTTCTGTGGACTTTAGTGACTTCTGCACAGTCACTATGTCTGGGTAAAGTGGGTATAAAGTGCTATTCTGCTTGACAGTATTTCATAGCACTCTGCAGGGGTGTGTGAGGGATCACAAAGGGGCAAGAGAGTGTCTGACAACTGCTGTTGGCGGTGGAGCTGCAGACAGTGGGAAAATACACTGCCAAAGCCTTCCCAGGTGGTGGGGCTGTCATACTGGCTTTGTAGGGTGAGAAAAGCAAAGTCATGGTGGGAGCAGAGCCTAGAGGTGGTTGAGCCCTTGCTATGGAGAGCACAGAGGAGGAGGGGGAGAGGGAAGAAATGCAGCCCTTCACCACTTGCCCACTCCAGCAGCGCTGTGCCGTAGGGCACAAAACCGTCTGCAGGATACCTGTAGGAGTTGTAACAGCCAGAGATTACAAGTGATGATTAAATACCTGTTCTTCCCCTTTTCAGCGTTCTTATTATTCTAAACTCTTGAACTTTCTGCTCTACTATTGTGCCTGGGGTTTACTTCCCCCCCTTTCTTACCTTCATAAGCAGTTTTTGTGCAGCTATGTCTAAAGGTTCCATAGCTTGTTTTTTTTCCCATGCCTCCTTCATGTACAGGTGGATTTCAGTATAAAAGTCTGCCAAGTCTTCAAAAAGATGCTGAACATTTTACTCCTTAGTGAAGTGCATGTCAGTATAAAAGTCTGCAAACTCTTCTAAAACCTCCTAAAACTTCTCCTCCACAGCACTGACCACAGAACTTGGGCAGGCAGCAGGATTGGCTGGCAGTTACACCACTGTCCATTATGCTCACTGCCAGCTGGTGCTCCCTGCTCCTTTTTTGTTTTATTTCTGTGCTTTGCTTTAGTTTACACATGAACTGTTTGCTTCAAGGGATAGTGGCTGATTTTATGTTCACAGAATCTTATAGCTTAAAGGTATCTACAGCTATGAAATATCTGGTTTTTACCATCCACTGTTTCCTTATGCAAAAGGAGTGTACTCAGATGTTCACGTGCTGCGCTTCAAAGGAAAACAGGTCATGTGGACCAGTGTCAAAGTATGTTTGTAATGGACAGTTAGTCCAGCTGAGAACTCACTCAGGCTGTGCCTGCTTTGACAGGCAGGGAGATTTGCATTCACTCCCCTCATGATTACCCCAGTGGCAGAAGCACATAGGATACAGCTCTGGAAGAGCTGACATAGCTGGACACGAGCCAGCACAGCTCTGGCTTTAGCCAATACGTGCTTGTCTACCATGGGCACAGTAACTGCCCCAGACAGGATTCCAACAAAGATGTTCAGATCTCCAAATTCATCCAAATTATGGTAGTCATATGCCACCCTAAATTGACCATTCTCATTAAAATTAATGTACCATACAAGCATATTTATCTAATACCAGTAGTCTTATGCTGCCAGTGCTGTCATGAGCAGGAGGAAGAATGCTCGTGGTCAAAAGAAGCCCTGTAGAAGTGTGTATGGAGGGGATCTTACTTCTTAAACATCATGACTTTGCTTATTGTAGTGGTTAAACTCACATGCCCCATAATGACAAGAGAAGCAAAACTGGGACAAAACCTCCCCAGAGATATGTCTCCAAAGCACTGAGATATATTCTTTTGCACTCTGTTGCAGTGCAGGAAACCTGGCTGATGTACCTGATGTGCACCAGCTCACCCAAGCACACACAAGAGGACTCTGCTGTTCCTAAGCCTTCCCAAACCGGACTGCTCATTCCAGAGCTGACCTTTGAGGTCCAGTTATTCTCCTGCTTTGGAGTCACTAGAAATGTCAAAATTCAGTTCAGGTGTGTTCACAGATCTTCTCATAATGTTCTGTACTTAGCAGACAAAGAGTTCTCTGAAAAATTCATTTTAGTTTTCTTCCATGTATCCAGGCAGGGCTGGAAGGGCTGTTTATAGCTACAGCTCCTCTGTTACTGAAGGCAGCTTGAAACCAATTTTGAAATTTCCAGGGCTGTTAGTGCCACCACATGCTCCCTGCTAAAGCTGCAGGAGCCACTTGCAAATGTACATAACCTCTGTTCCGACAAGTACGTGGCTCAGTCTAAAGGAATAAACACTAACAGTTCAGGGAAGGAGAGATGCACGCCAAGACCAGCTCCACCGGACTCTGCTGCTGACTGAAGGAATGAAGTTCCTGTTCCAGAGTCCTCAGCTACACAACAAGATATCTGCCCACAGTGGGATGATGCAATACTTACAGAACAACGTTAACAGTGTAAACCCTTGTTGTACTCTAATAACTGACTTTAACACTGATGGATAAGATGTGAATCATAGTGGAAATAAGCATTTCTAAATTGTTACAAACACTGAGCAATAGAAAGAAAGGTAAGAAAGGTCATGCCTGACCTCAAAGAAACGATGCTATAGAGACAAGGGCTTTTCAAGGTAATGTAGCTAGAGAGGACAGGAAAGAGAGGACGTGGACAAGGAAAAAAAAGTCTGAAAATTTAACTAAGAAAGGAAAAAAGCCAAGAATAGGAAAGCCTTTTCAGAGGGGGAAATTACAAATTAAAAAAACCCCAAAATGTTAAGGAAAGTCAACACACTCTAATAAAAAAAAAAAAGAAAAACCAAAACAAAAAACAAACCCGGACAAATTAAAAGAACAGAAATAAAAAGCTCCCCAAACATTTGCAAGTGGTTTTCCCACAATACTCTTAGTTCTTCCTGCTAACACTTTGTGTTCATTCCTAATGTACTTTCAAAATCACAAGATCTGGTTAATCTAATATGGGTAATATAGATCTCCTCCTTGCTAAAAGCCCAGGAAAAATACTATATAAGTTCTAGAATAGGACTGGTATCTGCTTTTCCCATTAGTCTCATAAATTTGAAGACTAAATGAATATTATTTCAATACATAATGATTTTATTCTCTTATTCCCAACCGATCATCCATCAGAATTCCTGATATACTTTGTCAGACACCACTCTTATGAGTTGAAAACAGTAGATAAATGAAGACATTCATAACATTTAAATAATCACTGTGTGATTAATCTCAGTTTTGAGGTTGTTCTCCTTTATGATTGACAAGGTTAGGACTTCCACCATCCTTCCTCTTTGTTCATATTCTGATTGGACTAATGACTTTGACATGACATAGATTTTGTTGTCCTACTTTCTACTTTAGATAGTAATTCACCTCTTCCTCCGACAATTAAGATTTATCTTGGAAAATTACTAAACTATACACTAAATTGAACGTAAGTCAAAACAATATTCTGCTCAGTTTGCAGGCCCCAGAGGAAACTGCTAGCTTGTGCACATTGCACCCTCCATAAATGAGTGCATGAATTATACATCAATGTTATACATCTCAATTCTTTTTAGATTATGACTTGTTTATAGAGTACATTAATATTATACAGAATTTAGCATGCAAAATCACACAAAACCAGTCTTGCTTAGTGCATAATAAAGGTACCAGATCACATCTTCAGACAATATCACTATATCATTTACAAAAATAGAAACAATGGAAAGCTTAAAAAAGCAAAACACAAGGAGTAAACCTGCATATCAGAAAAGCTCCAAGGCCCCACTGACAGACCATCAACAGAAAACAGCAAACATAGCTGTATCATCATAGGCCTTAAGTGTATGAGTGACTATCTAGTCTAGTCTACTAAAACATCTAAACCTCACATCTTTCCCTGGAAATCCGTGAAAGTTAGCAGTAGATGTGGATTCTCCAACTGCATTTTTTTTTCTGATCATGGGTTGAAGCTAGCATAAACCTTCAAGGTTACACAGGCTACAATTTTGATCCTAGAATCAAAGATTTCAAGCAAGGGAGAATCAACCTTTCTGAAGAATGATCCAGAAGAATAGTCCAAATGATCACCATTTTCTTGGCATAACATGAAAAGATCTATTTTCAGAATGTAAACAGCTATATTCCAAGAAGCAAATTTCAAGGACTTCAGAAAGAGCAAGAACATGAAAAAAATTCCATGTTAGTAATGCTGGGCAAATTGGTAAGAGGATTATGAAGAGCTTTACCATGTACATATGTGAAAGAGTAATAGGTTGAGGACTGGGGCAGAAATGAACAGTGATTCAGAAATTACTACAGTCATTTGATATCAAACAGAATCTGGAAATCCAAGCATGTGGTAAGAGAAGATGAGCCATTAATATAAGTTGACAAATTCAAGTAAAGGAAAACATGAGGACCTTCACATTTAGATGAAGCACTGGGAAAAGAGCATTTGACTGCTTTTTCTGTATTTGGGGAGAGCAACTACTGAAAGGAGGAATCAGAAAATAAATCCTCCTCAAAAAAAATGGATTTCAAAATTAATGTCACATGAAAAAAGACACTTTCAAACTATGATCCCCAAAAGTCTAGTTTTAGTATTCATAAGACCGCCACTAATTAACCAGTATCATTAAAGTAGATGCATCTATTGAACACTAGAGGTAGAAGACATTTTTAGAGATCAGAAATTACAAGAGGAAAGGCAAATCTTGAAAGAATTACAACTGGTTTGAATTAAGTGAATAGTTTTAATGTTTTTTTAATTAAAACAATTGCTGTCCCAAAATTACAACTTCATTCCCAGTCAGAATGATACATTTAATGTGGAGTAAATCCAAACAATCTTAAATCTGATTTTCATGCTTGCCCCACAACAATATCCATTACTCACACAAGTCTGGTAAGTATCTTTCATTCAGATGAAGGAATGAGTAATTACATATTCCCACGTGTGATGACACCTGAAACAGAAACTCCTGCCTAAGGTTAAACTCAGTATTGTAAGCAGTTAAGCCAGTTCAGTCAAAAGGTTTCTCTGATTTCTCAGTTGATTGCCAGGTAATGGGTAGAGGCATAGATTTTTTAGCTGTGCATTATTAGAGGCTGAGGAAAACTGAAACTCTAAAAGCAACCCAGCAGACAGCACAAATTGTGTTCATTGGGAGCAAATGCAGGGTTAGTGTTGTACAGAACCAGTCGGAAAGTCATACTTGGCTACCATAAGTTAAAAATTGCTTGTGGAAGTCTGTTTGTATACTGTGTTAGGGGAATTAAGCTAACAAAGTTGCAACAAATAATTACCAAGGATGATCAAAATCTAGTAATTATTGAAGGAAGCCAGAAGAGCTCCCAAATATTGGCAAACTTTTTGTGCCAAAGAACAAGGAATTACTATGAGGCCATTGTTCAGAAAAAATATCCATATGAAAAAGCATAAAACCAAAGAAACAGAACCTTGCAGTCCTCATCTGAATGGCCTCCCTGGTCACAAGGCCCCCATGAAAATGCACAGGGAAGGGGGAGAAAGATGCATCTACATACAAAGAAGATATTTAAATGTTTATGTCTGTATAGAACCCTTACTTCTGCCTTGGACCAGGCCTTTGACAAAAGACAATTTGAATTAACAGTAGGCTTGGCTATGCAGCACCATTCAGGTTTCTATGTCATTTTTTGTGCCATGCCTTCAAATCATAACACAGCAAGGGAAAAAAAAACAAACAAAGAACCACAACCCACAGCATCTGTCATGTACAGAGTCCATCCTATTTTTCACAATAAAAGTTGCATATGTGTTCATTCATCATCAAGTCCATGAGCTTTTATACATGAAGGCAGGCCTCAAGTTCCTCATCTGTCTAGCACAGAGAGTAATGAGATCAGAAGTGATCCTGGCCAGTCTCCAGCAAAGTGCTGCCTCATCCCCTGACTTTTCTGTTGTGATAGTCAGATTTTTTGTACCTGAGTTGACAGCTGCTGTCTTAACCCAGATGCATACCATAAAATGTCTTTAAGGGCCTTATGGAAGAGGAAGGCAACCTTGAACCTAATGTATTTATTTAGTGGAGAGAAGTAAAGCTGTGAAGGTAAGATAGGCCACATGCTAACAGAAATTTCTGTACTTGATGAGATGTATTTTTGACAGCACTGAAGAAGTCAGGAGAACAACCCCCCTGTCTGTGACTCAGCCATCAGCAGGGATGCATAGGCACCTCAAGGGCACAAAACACCAAACAGCAACAACATTCTGACTTTGCGCAAGCTCCCACTCGTATCACCAGAAACAGATCTTTCATTATATTATCCTGCCTTTGTTTTAGCTTGTGTGCACCAGAGAAAATGCTGGGAAAAGGATGGCATTAGAGCTTGAATGCAACTGACATAAATGTTACTTCTCTTTATAAATAAGTTAAAAGAAAGCTTATGATTGATTATGCTCATAAATATTTGTTTCTTAAGGAAAAATATACTCCTCAAAAGGAGAAGTTAGTAATTGAAACTTTGTTCAGCTTCTCAACTTTGTTCTTTTCTTACATAGAGACTTCTCACAAAAATAGTTTTTAATTCTCCCCTTGGATATTTAATAAGAGATTATTATTTACTAACTACTTAGGCCTAGAAGCAAGGATTTTTACTTCCAGTTATTTTTTTTTCAGCTCCTCCTTTTGGAGTTTGGAGCTAAATTGTGTTACAAGAGCATGCAGTTTAAAGACTGTATATTTTTCTTGGCATTAGTCACATAACATCTACTTGTACACTGAAGTAGTATCAAAATGTACCTGGCATCATGCTGGTATTTGGCATCCATGATGTTTTTATCTACAGAAGATATATTATAGATATAACATCCAAGGACAGAAATCAGACTAGGTAAGGGTCTGCTTTTCCCAAATTACTTGTAAAGCAATTGGACAAATATAGAGCTTAGGTTTTGGGGGAGTTTTGGGTCTCATGTTATACACAGATCCAGTATTTTTATGCATGACATACTAAAACCACTGTAAACAGTGAAAACTCATGAAGGCCTGTGAAAACTTTGAAGCTGTTTGGAGTTACTCAGTCTGGCAGCTCCTAATTACATCCTCAGTTGTTTGCCTGGTTTTAATCCATGATGTTAACATCTTACTACCCTAAGCAAATGGCTAATACCTCAAGCTAGAAAAAATATTGGTCTTTAGTATTCTACCCATCTACTAATACTTAGTTCTAGACCTGTGTTTTTAGGTAATGCACATTTCATGACTGATATACTGCTACTTCTATGCATGGCTACAGATTGAAAGAAATATGCTTTCTTCATTTATGTTTGCTCAGAAGTAGTAACTCACATATTGTTAAATTATGGAAAGGAATAACTTGTATTTTTAAGATATGCTGGCAGACAAGCTGATATGGGGGAGTTTAGTGCCTACTACCATCCTGGTTTTGAAGCATCTGTGACAGTTTTCTGTGATGCAGGAAATACTTCACAGGCCTAAAATGGTACATAAGACCACTCTTGAAAGAGGCCAAATCACCAAAGCTCATTTAGAATTAAATAGTGGGACAGTTATTTTCATTTCAGGACATTCTCTTTGTTTTACATCAGCAACCGTCTCTCATGACTGAAATATCATAGGTTATTCCAGGATAAGGAACCAGAGTGTAGCCTCAGCTTTTTATTTTTAGACTTAAATTCCTTTTTTATTCCACAGGAATCATTCCCCAAAACCTCAGGAATACTGTTGGCTATCCAGGATTCCATCAAATTTCCAAAATACTTTTAAGCCTGGACACAGTATTCCCATGTATAAGCAAAGTTGCATGAAGCAGAATTATTTCCCTGTCCTTAAAAGTCGTATTCTATTTATATATCTGGTACAATACTAATTTTTTGCAACTTCATCACATTGTGAACTCCTGTCTCATTTGCTCTCCATCACCCTCAGGACTTCCTCTGCATTTTGGCAACTTATGATTAGGGAACTGGCCTTAAGTAAAAATAACCAATTCAATCAACCCTTAACCCAGAATTTTGAGAATTCAGACAATCCAACAGAATATTCCCCTACTCTCCCAACTCCATCTTCTCTAGTCACACTGCAAATAAGCACATTTACTCCCACCACACAGTAATCCTATTATAATTACTTCTCAGAAAAACTTCGCTGTGGGTTGAGAGGAAATAGACAAGAACATAAAAAAAAAAACTGTGCCAGAGGCTCCAGTCCTATCGGGGAAAGGTTATGTGTTCCTTCAAGCCACAATGCCACAATCCTGTCATTCTTTACACCTCAGACTAGAAATAAGAACTGGTGCTTTATCATCCTCTGCTCCAGCACCTTTTCATTAACAGCTCCTATCTGAACCATTTTGTTACCGTCTCTGGTTTCCCTCAAAGCCCCACACAGCTGGAAAATTCCAGTTTGGTGGCGAGTGGAACTGTTTTCTTCTGCTTGGCAAGGGCACTACACTATTAAATTTGGAGTATGCTGAAGTTGTATTTTGTATAGTATTTCTGCAATCAATACCATTACAAACTTACACATAAGGCAGAGTAAGATGACATTCTTAGTTGATACGATTCTAAAAGTTTATGTTTCATGAAAATAAAGAAAATAAAACAAAAAAAACCACTTTAGAACATTATTTACTTTTTATCAACAAGGTTAACTGCTGCAAATTTAGCTTCCTGGCTTGAAAGGCAGTCTCTCTGCTGCTGATTGCATTCCTACCAAGCAGAAAACTTGTGAAAGAGGAAACACTAGGGTCAGCTTGTTTCTACTCATGTTATACTGCACATGCTGATAAAGGCAAAGGGATCCTCATCCCTGGAAGTTTTCCAGACTTGGCTAGACAAAGCCATGGCTGATCTGATTTAGTTCCAGGACAAGTTCTGCTTCAAGCAGGAGATGGGGTGGATGGTGTCCACAGGTTCCTTTCAAACACTTCTGGGAATCTGGTCTGCCTGTGAAAGTGGTAGGAAAGTCAACCGTATCCCAGTGCTTTATAGATATCAAATACTGAGTAAGGCAAGAGGAGAAAATGCATCTAAAAATAAAAACAGAGTCAAAGGATGCTTTGTTTTTCCTGTCTCACAACAGCAACAGCAACAAGAGCCAGGAGCAGGCAGAAAATACAAAAGATCTTTTTCTCTCTGGCAGCTTGGGTGGGTGACTCACAGCAAGTAATGAACTCTTTGCATGCTGCTCCTGTCAGCATTGAGTGAATTCGCCTTTGAGTCCTGACCTGAGCCATGTAACTGCAGACAGAAAGAGGGAGCTTGGCTTCTTCCTAGCAGTTTCGTCAATGAGACAGAATGCCAAGGACAGCTGAGGACAGAAATCAGTGAAACTCAGACTTTGCAAAGCAGCTAAAAACCAAGTGACGGGAAAGCAGGTTGAGAACATCCCAGCATTCTCACACCCCACAGCTGCTCTGAATTGCAGCATGCTGAGTGTCTCCTAAGACTTTTCTCCCCAGAACTCAGAGTGCCTTTGAATCCCTTTACACCTACCTACTTCAAGCCAGAAAAAAAATATGATGTGTGTTCTTGTACTTCTCTAGCAGCTAAGTTCCCCATCAATACGGCAACTTTCCTTGTGACTTCTAACTTACAAACCAAACCTAAAGATTGAACAAAGGCAGTGTTTGCTTGTGGGGAGCAGGAAACAGGATTTGAGTATGATTTTGTAATTAACTCATTTTTGTCCAGCTACTATATATTGTAATTGCACATAATCACTGAGGCACTGACGGCACATTTCACCGAGAGAGAAATGGATTTTCACAGTGCCTATATATCTAGAGAAAGCTGCTCACATTCACACTCTTCCAGAGTAATAGGAAGACAAGGTCCTTCTGTAAAGATTTGGTTTTAAATTTCCACTTGCGTTTTCAAGAACTGATGCACTTGTGCATCAGCTAAACTTTCTATTACATTTATTAGATGCACACAGTTTAATTGTATTTCATTAGACCTTCATCCGTGGGTGCTGGCCTTTAGTCTCCATAGCTCAGACACCACCATACCAGTGTCTTGCTTCTCCATGTAAATAGGATTTTTCGTATTTATGTAAAAGCAATGAGCAGTATGGCCGTGACATCTGCTCCAGTGCAGCTGTGGCCCCAACCGATTTTCTTCCCTGAGGTAAATGAGCAGCACAATACTTAGATTCTGGGGGGGAAGGTGGTGGGAGGCTGACTTTACAGTATCTTCATAAACACCAATAATACCAGTTACTGGTTTTCAAACAAGTTGTTTCACAAGAAGTATAATTTAAGAAGCATTCCCAAAATTTCTCAAGCTTAAGAATAACAAACCTGGGTTTTCTAGTCTTTACTGTACACAGAGTGTTACTGCTTGCACACCGGCCAGAACAAGAGCATCTAATGCCTGCTTTGGACAGCTCAAGGCTAAACACAACCATCTCTGCATTGTGCAGGCTTTATGACTGGAAGGTTTCCCTGCTGGATTCACCAACACAAGGACCAAAGTGACTGTTAATATTCAGTGCAGGGCTGGTGGAAGCTTTGAGGTTCATACCCTGAAATGGATCCTTCTTTCCCATATTCTGGAAATGGCTCAGGAAGTGGCAGTGCACTTTCCTCTTTCCTGAGGACTTCCTCCTTTATATTAAAGAATAAAATATTTTGAAAAGAGACGTGCTTTTATTCCATGCTGAAGCAGTCCTTCCTAAGAAGTCCTCTCCTCGCTTATGTTTTCTGACCCTCTACTTCAAGTCTACTTCAGTTCAGTTTTAAGAACAGCAAACTTAGAGCTGCACATGAAGTAGGATGACCTACGGATGCTGAGAAGAACACACATATCACAGGACCGCCTGTGAATGTGGTGGATGAGTGCTGGTGAACACAGTGTCTCCTTTCACCACTCCTGAAACAGCCTGCAGAGGCCATTAGTGACCCAGCTGCCACCCAGGCATTTGTCCATTTCAAACTGTCCCTGACAGATAAGAAGCTACTGAAAAGCACTAATAATAAATTAATTATTTTTAGTTCCAATTAGGATAGATCAGAATCTGTGACTTTAGCATGAAGGAGAATGAGTTCTGTGAACTTCCTACCAGAAGTTCCAAGGAAAGCTGCATGATATCAGCAGTTGCCTCCTTTCTGGCTGCCAGTCTCTGCTCAAGGTCTGGTAAAGGCAAAATAAGTGAATACAAAAGTAATTGTTTAAGGAAAAAAAGAGGAAACACCAAGACTTGGAATTTTAACAGACATGAAAGGAGTTTATGCTTATCTTAAAGATGCAAATGTTGGTAAATAAACACATGTGTTTTCAGTTGAAGATAGAACCACTGATCTGTTTGCCCTTGCTGTGGTCTCTAATTGATCACCTATGTGGATGATTTGATTTAATAGTGTTCCTGGCATGTGATCTTTCCTCCTCTTGATTTCTATTTCTCAAATGTTTAGAGCATATTAGAAATCAGTTTGCATTTTTTCTGATTGCAGACCACTCTTACAGTATGTCTTGTTATTTTAAACACATTATGAGCTTTAGAAAAATGTTCTATTCCTCTGTTTTCTGTCTCTAAGTACTGAATTTATTTGGTCACTTTCCATATACTGGTAAGAAATCTACAGTTTTTACTTAGAGGAAATCAGCAAGTACTATAATTCAGCTTCACCAGTATAAATCAAAAAATCTTTGTGAAACTGCAGTCTCATAAGTATTATATTCACTTAGTCTATAAACTTAAAATCAGTCTGGTGAAATCTAAAAAGACAGATATTTAATATAAGTTTAAATTTTTGCTTTTCTTCTGTGGTTCATTAGGTCACTTTCAATCACGAACAAGGCATATTGGAATTTTTTTCTTTAAATGATACTTGGCTAAAATTACCATTTCAAACTATGACTCTTCAAAAATGAAGTATTAGTTTGCAATTAAAATACCAAATTGGAGGGCAGAAATCATAGAGTATCAAGACCAAAAACCTGATTTATGGCTCAGTTCCTCATTACCCTGCTTTATCTTAAGACTCGGTTGGCAGGCAGCAGCTTCTTTCTCAACTATTCAAAGATGGATGACTCAAAACTTGCAGTGTAGGTTAAGACCCATGGTTAATTTTGGAGGGTGTCCTGGGAATTACAGGATTTCTGTGGCACTCTAGCACTGGCACAAGTGCCAAAAATGGCTGAAAAACAAGAGTCTCTCCTTCATCTCCACATTGAAGCCAGGTGGCACGAGGAACCTGAGAACTTAAATAAATGGTTCTCTGAGATAGTAGGTCTAACAGCCCATACAATGCAAAGGGTGCTTTTTTCCTTAGCATGTAATCTGTGAACAAGTGACTACACAAAATGACTTGACAAGAAAAAAATTACTTAATGCTCTTGAGTCATGGAACATGATGGAACTAGACCCAATTCCCACCTTATTAATGTTAAAGAAATCTCCTTTGTTAAAAGTAATATCCTGATCCACAGTAGCCTGAGGCATAGGTTCAACAGCCAATTTACCCATGGCTTGTGAGATGATGCATTTGTGTCGACAACTTATTTTCTTTGAGAATACAAAATTTAAAAGATAGCCCTGCTCTTTGTTAAGAGATTCTTCAAAGTCTGAGCCAGATGCAATCAATGATGTCCTTTTGGCTTGGAAATAATCTCAGAACTAAAGCGGAGAGTTGCGCTAGTTCTAGGTTAACCTTGTTGTAGGTTATCTAGAGTGCAGTTTGCCATAATCCTGCTACAGCTGTAAATCTGTTTATTCACAGACCTGTCAGATTTTCTACACTGTGCATGACCTTCACTTTCTGGGTCTTTGCCTTGTGCTTCCTTGCATTGGTGCCTAAATGTCAGTATTAACAGCACAGTGCTTCCCTTCCATGGTGGTAGGCTCCATGCTAGGCAGAGCTGGGCAAGCTGCATTTCCTGTGCCGCCTTAAGAGGAGCCAGGGAGGACACACAGCGGGATGACAGGGGGTCATCCTTCACTGGGACCAAACCCATAGCATACTTCCTACACAACAAGAATTGTCCACACCATATGATCCTGAATCTGGTGGGGTCTTGCACACTGGCCAACATACCCATTTTGAGACTGGCAAGTTGCTCCTGTGGCACTCATGACCACATTAAACACAATTACAGGAATGGTGAAAACAGTGTAAAGTGCAAATAATTTGTATATAAGATTGAAAAATTGGTTTGAAAAATTGAAAAATTAGTCTGGAGCCAAATGTTTGTAAAACTGTTGTAAAAAGAGTATATGCAGACAAATAGTTATCACAAGTTACTTACTAAGCATATTGACCCAAGTCTTGCCACTGAGTATAAGAGACTCAAATTTAGACCTGATAAGCACCTGCTGTCAGAAGTGGTAGCTGCTTATGTCAGTCATCTCCAAGACCCAGCAAGCACAAGTGAATTCAGCAATCTCCAGCAGCAAAAGAAGACTTCAGACTACAGTCATTTGCTCGTCACCTTCACTTAGGTGCCAGGTTCTTCGGGAAGAGGAGTCTCAGAAACATTGACAGACGACCCGGTAACTCGATACCTCAGAACAGCAAGTATTATAGTCACTGAGCATATATCCCAGAGTGGAGAGAATGTAGAAGATAATTTGTTTAAAACAAAGTTCCATTACAAATGTGACTCACTGAAGATTAGCTAAGTCTTTTGGAAGTCTCTTACCCCATACCAATAACACAGGCATTTTGGAAAGTCCCTCTCTTCACAGATTCAAAAATCTCACAAAGTAGATAAGATTGCAAAAAAGGAACTCCTAGCACTTCTATAGAAGTCTCAGCAATGGAGAGCTTTAAAAGCTCACCCTTGTGTTGGTATTTCTCTTATTCAGGATAAAAGAGGAAATTATGCTGGAGTACAATTCAAAATAATAACAGGATCAACCTCTGTATTCCTTCTCAGCAGCCCAAAGATTACATGTTCCCATTACCTTTACGGTGTGTTAGAAAAATCCCTAGTATGTAATTTCCAGCTAAGCTTCTTCAGAAAGAAGTCTAGTTCCTGTCCTCCAAAGGCCTTAAGTAATGTAACTTAAAGAACATCAAGTGTAGGAGATTCCCAGGCAGGGCAGTTCACATCACAGAAACGTTCATGTAGTGCTCTTAACTGCTAAGGTAGGCAGACCCACTCAATCCCCAGGAGCAAATGTTTCTTCCAGCAAAAGAAAATTGGCTAAGGTCCCATTCATGACCATCTGCATGAACAAGCTATTGCAAAACAAACAAGTCAGGTGTGAATTTGAAGTACAATAGCCATTTGTCTTGTTTCTCTTACCACTCTGTCTCCTGCAGGTTACACTGGGGTGGCTACAGAAGCTGCTGTTCACAGATGGACACATTGTCCCTCATTCAGAGGTTTCCCCCTCCATTATTCATGAAGCAATGGCTGGGCCACCACAAATTACATACTAAAATAAAGGAAAAACTTCGGGCATAAATTATAACTAAGAATGCACATTTGTCCTAGGTAATCCTAGGCATCCTAAGCAACATCAAGACCATAGAATCAATGAGATTTGTAGGTAGCCTGGAAAAAAACTGTCAACAAGGATTCATAGCATGCCTCGTGCTAGATCTGAGGTGAAAATACAAGTGACCCCAGGAGTACTCGCCTGATTTAAATATAACCAGTGTCCATACCAAATACAATGTCTTTCACATTCCATCTCATTCAAGATGCTTCTTTCATAAATGAGCCTTCACAGGCCAACAGAATTCTATTTGTCCCACACAGGCAACTTCTTTTGAAATAGCTAATTGTGTAAAAATAATTACTCACATGGACATCCCTCCAACAACCCTAAGGACAGATAGATCTTTTGATATATCAATCAGTCCTTAGACTTCAGTCTGCATGGTAAAAAAACTGGATGTAGCCTTTTACCAAAGGGATGTACCATCTGCAATACTTTTAAACCAAAAATTTCTTCCCACCTGTTCATACAGGAGTATAAAGAAAAAGAAAAAGAAAAAGAAAAAGAAAAAGAAAAAGAAAAAGAAAAAGAAAAAGAAAAAGAAAAAGAAAAAGAAAAAGAAAAAGAAAAAGAAAAAGAAAAAGAAAAAGAAAAAGAAAAAGAAAAAGAAAAAGAAAAAGAAAAACAAAAACAAGTTAATTAAAAGACTGGCTTCAATATTATTTTTAAAAAAGATTTTTGGTTATGCTTTTAGTTCTGCTTCAGGGACCTTTTAGGTAATGATGGGTAAAATTCACCTTCATGAGTACAAATAGAACTTGAAAGGTCATGAGTTATTTCAGAAAATTGGCCACAATTACTTTTTTTGATGCTTCAGAATTATTTCTATGTCTCCTAAGAAAAGGCTATTTCTATTTATGTAGAAAAGCCTCCAGGAGCTCATTCTACCTTCTGAAAAGGCAAGGACAACAATACTTCAAGTACCTGTCAGGCTGTGTGATAAGCCACAGGCTGCATTTTGCTGATCACGTTAGGCTCCAAAAGAGGCAAATACTACAACTTTAAAACATGAAATTATGTTCCTGCTGAGAATATGTCCTGGTAGCTGACAGCCATTTCTCCTGGATTTAAAGGAGTAATTCAGCAAAAATCCACCTGTCATGTTTCAGCAAGCAGAAGCTCTGTCTCTGGTTCTTACAACCTTCTTACATTACTGCCTGTGTTATAGTTTTACCTGTTCCGTAGTATGTTATCATTATGGCTTCCAAAATGATGCCTTCTCCTTGGTGACCAGTGTAGAAAAGTAAGTAGCCAAAAACATTTTTATTATTCAAGCATTCTTTATATCATTCCTCTGTAATGAAGTCGTCAACATTTTTAAGGAGTGTTTGCATTGGTTTGAAAACTTTTCTGACAAAGAGTACCACATGCAATGTGTTTCAAGGAACACGTAGAAATGGCAAATGTGAGGATTTCAATACTGGAATCCCAGCAAAATTTAGCCTCTTTTGCAAAACAGAACACATTTTCTGTAAAGACAAGGGATTCACTGGATAACCACAACTCTGAAGAAATTAAGCTACTGCCCCTGGAAGAGCTGAAAAAATACGTAGATATGGTGCTTAGAGACATCATTTAGTGGTGGACTTGGGAGTGCTGGGTTAATAGTTGGACTCAATGAAATTAGAGGTCTTTTCTGGTCTAAAGTTTTTCTAGGAGTTAACAAGATGGGCAGTGTCCAGGAACACCCTTGCACATAGAGAGAGGATATAGATAATTTTATTAGCCAGAAATCTGAAAGGCTTATAGTGTTAACTAAAATCTGAACATCAGTATGAAATGTATGTCTCCATTAACTGCTACAGTACCTTTCTGTTCTATTTCCTATATTTTTAAAAATAACAGTCTATCAGTGTATCCTCAAAATTTGAAATTGCTTATTTAATTTTATCACAACTCTACCTATCTTTAAATAAGCACTTCAGAACTGCCTTCTTCTTCTGCAGTGTGTAGTCTAGTTCATACCTCAGGGCAGCTGCTATCAGATCATTCTTAAGCCATTGTAGTAGGACACAAAATTTTGACAAAATCTAGTGTGGAGGATGCTTACTTCATGGTATTTGTGTCACAGTTATTTTATTAGATATTCTGGAGAAGTAAAAAGAAACCATTCTTCTAACAGATACTATTTATCTGTGGTGCTCATATGGGAAAATCACTGCAAACCTTCCAATTAAAATTTCCATTACAATTTCCAATTAAAATTTCTGAAACAGCACTAATATTCATGACTTAATTTTTCCTACCACCTTTCTTTAGACTCCTTCAAAACACTAGCCCTTTTAATTTTATTGATAACATCTTTGATACTACCATTACTGAGGCCAGATTTAACCAAACGTAACACGTGATCTGTGCACAAGCCAAATACTGTATGTGCACGACAAGCTGGAGCTTTGGCATTCCTTGCTCTTCCTGAAGTACATCATACCGCCTGCAATATGCTGTCCTGAAGATAAAGCTCTGTTTGATGTTGTATGAATAGGCTTTGTTGTTGTGCTCTCATCTGCTTAGCTGAAAATTGACTTGAACTTCAGTAGAGACCCAAATAAGCCACATGACAGCATTCAAGAGGCAGGAGAGATTAAAAGGAGTTGAGCAATCATTGGAACAGACAAGAACACTTTATTCATTCTAGAGATGTATTTCTTTTATAGGTCATATCTAATGATACCTAAAATATCTTCTCCCACGCCCTCCCAGGACTCAGGAGGGGAAAGAAGGAGAAAAGTGAAATCATACAGCATACTCTGATCTATCCATGGCATCACAGAAATAGATTATTCCTCACAAATTTATTTCTTTTCCTGACTCAAAAATTCACACGCATCTTAGCCTTCCTCTGGGTAATTTTTAGCAAACACAACTCCAATCAGACTTTGAGGTCATCTTAGTTTATGAGTCAGGCTATCATACCTGCAGTACAAGATTACAGGCTACTGCAGTATTTCCCAAGCTGAAAATGACCTACTGTACAGCTACATTGCTGTTGAGAGGTACTAGAATTATACACACCTGACCCATACAGGAAGACTGGAATTTTAATCCCAAAAATTGAGAACATCTTTTAGACTATCAGGTTTCACAGATGCACAAATAATCAAACATAGATGTTTTTCTACTAGTACCAAACTTTCTTGAAGTTACTGTGTCTGAATTGATTACTCAGCAAGTTCATGCATAGCAGCTGACAGAAACATGAATCAGTGCTAAAACCACATACTATTTTGACTGACATTGGAAGAAAACCAGTTAGACCTGCTGGATGTTTTGACATCTCTTGCTAAATCAAAGTGATTTTATGAGGTAATCTTCTATGGCAGCAAGAAATCAGCCAAGAAGAAACTTGATCTAGAAAGAGTAGCTAGTAGTCTTTGTTAAAGCTATCATGATATTGACTCTGGTCATTGAATAATTCATACATTCCAAAAAACAAGGAAATGTGCTCAGACTAAAATCTATTTTTAAAAACCCAACAGATTTTTAAAGGTATTTAGGATTGATTTTCAAAAAATTATGTTGATATTTAATGATCTTTGTTACTAGAGTATTAAGTATGTTTGTGATGCTCACGTTGCAAAGAAGTTGCGATGAATACAGCAATTATTAGAAAGTGCATTGTCTGTTCTCCGCATTAAAGGCTTGTTTTACTTTCTACCCATGCACATAATGTCCAGGATAACTTAGTATAAAGTACTTCACAGCTTTTCAGTAAATATTTCAATAGTTCCATGAAATTTAATTCCCACTTTGCTATTACACAAGTGATAGTCTGAAGGGACTTACAAATTCTTAACTTTTCCCTCCTGTGTCAAAAGAAACAGCTCCTTTCCATGGACAGACACACATGGTACCTGCTGGCCAGAATGGAGGTAGAGAATGTACTGTTTATCAGAAATGCTGGCTGCTCTTAAAACTATTCCTGCCATTTTGCAACACAACTAGCAAGTAAAAGATACAATTTCAATAAATAAAATCTTTTGTCAGTATCTAATTCTCATGATCATAGTTAATTAGAATCCACAATAAGCCCCTATGTGGGAAGTATTTTAAGCCTTCTACAAGCTATGTGTCTCTACCTACTTGAGGAGCAACTTTAATTTGTCTGGCAGTAGAAGAATCCTCTGCTTTCCAAAAGCAAAATGTTTATTTATGTAAATATTGAGACTTCAGATGCAAACCAAAGTCAATATCAAGCCTATTTTTTTCCACTAAAATACACAGGGGACTAAGTAAAGGGACTACTGGTGTGTACTTACTTTTAAATGTGTCAGTCTCCAGAAATGGAATCCAAGATCTTTAGTTATAAAATTATTGTTATGGGGTAGCAGTTTTAATTACTATGTAACTTTAATTACTAAATTACTTTAGTGTGTAGTCTGGAGAATGTAATAATGGACCAACTCCTAATAACTGCATCAGTGAAAATTCAGGGATGTGACTCCCACTTTTAAAACCAAATTATCTTATTTTCATGGCTTATAAGACTACACACTCAATGAAGAAAAAAAACTTTATTTCAACCTAAATATTCCACATCTAACAAAGAACATTTTATTCCTTTTAAATCACCATGGTGTTTCAGTATTCCATTAAAACAATTACATGCTTTCGGTACTGTTTTTACAGATTACATTGCATTAGAGACTCTTATGATGATGTCATCACACTGGACAGATTCTTCTCGTTGATGTCCTTTTCTCAGTTTCTTTCCAAACAATTAGCATCTTTAAGATAGAAGGGATGAAGAGGCTGAGAAGACTTGATTGTCAAAACTGCACACTGAAAAAGATGGAAGGAAAGCATTGCTGATTCGCAGCTCAGAAAGCTTTTATGTTACTTTTCTTCCACAGTTTCACTGGGAGAAAGACTGAAAATACAGGCTGCTGTCACCCTTCGCACAGGAAGGAAGAGCACTTCCACTTCATATAATCTCATAGTGAAGATGTGGGTTCAGATCCCTGCGGGCAGAGCAGGGATGTGAACTGGTTTTCCCACATCCTCAGTGAATGTTCCAGCCACCCAAGAACTGGAAAATACTGGCATTATTCTTCCTCCCTGTGTGTGAACCAAGACTTTTGATTCTAATGCTATTCATGAAAAGTTATGGGCATTAAAATATTTCAGAAATGTCAAAATAAACTATTCTAGTCTTCCCTAAATTGGCTTTTAAAATTTATTTATTTATTTTGAAAGTAACTGATACATAGAGGATCATTCATCCATTTTCTACACTCAAGGTCCAGCTGCTCAAAACTGTTCTTTCCCAGAGAGTGAAACTCCATCACCCCTATCAGGACATGAGTAGTTTATTGTTTTTATCCTCTTGAAGTAAGTGCATGCATCCTCATTGCTCATTCTATTCTTACGCCTCAGGGACAAATAGATTTATGTTCATCTTAATTTGCTCCTTGAGTCTTCCTGTACTGTGTTCAAGAAATGTATAGATCACACATGTATTTTCCCCACCTTGACAGAGCACTGGGACATCAGTTCCATCAGGCCTTGGGGAACCAGTCCTGCCTTAACTGCCCACTCCATTACCCACTGATATCTCCATGCTGCACTCTGGGGAAGCACCTCCTTCAATCATTTTGCATTTGAAGTCTGTCACTGGTGCCCCACTCCCATCACATATTCTGGGGAAAATACCTGGGTGTCCTGAGTATAATGCCTCTTCGTCAAGTATTCTTTAATTTTTGTGCCTGGAAAGACTTGACATCTGGTCAATGCTCTCTACTTGCTTTTTGAAACTAAACTTCTATGCTACTTAATTGTGATAAATTAAAACTACTTTGTATTTAAAATCACTTTGCTAGTTTTAGAAAGAAATCCTGAGAACTGAAAAACAACAGTGGTAACAGTGATAGCAGTAATTTATTATTCTGAGAGAGTATATTTCACATAAATGTAACTTCCCCCCAGTTTTCCAATTCTACAATTAAATTTCCAATTTTCCAAATCACAGACACATTCATATTTTGAATGTGTAACCTACACTTCCAAGTCTGGAGGCTCATGCCAGGGAGTGTTGATGCCACAGCAGTATTTGTTAGGCATCCTCCAAATGCCTCCATCTCTCTTCTGTCACTCTGATACTCCTACTGAGATGCCTCCCTCAGTGCTCTCCTAGTATAATGCCACACACAGAACACTGGCTCATGCTCTTCCTCCTCAGTCTGTGCTTCCCCAAATCCTACACAATACAAAAATGTAAAGAACATTAACCACCATGCAGGCTCCCTGTCAACGGAAATGTTCTTAGTAATTATCACTGTAATCTCTTTTTACGCCATCTTAATCCTTCTTAGGTGGACTTGCATATAAAACTAGGCATAAAAATATTTCAGAAAGCTGTAATTAACCCCAGCAGCAAGTTTTATTTCTAATTCAGATTTAACTTCCTGAACCAGTTTGGTGAAAATGGAATATAATAATCCACAATAGAAGATGACTCCTGGATGTTTTCCATGTCAAAATGCAATTAATATACACGGGTATGTTTTTTTCATTAACACATGATCAGTTATTTCAGTTTCAAAACTTAAGGGAAAATGTAACTAAAGGAAAAACTCAATCACTACATTGGACTTTTCTTTCTTAATGCTGATGTCAGTAGCAAAAATTTAAATTCTCTTTCCATTTTTCTCCTGTATTTTGAGGAAAAAAAACCCCACCCAACAAAACAAAATGGAAATACTCTGACAATAAAATACATAATAACACATAAACACAGTGATGAAAGATCCAAAATACAATGAGGTTGTTTAAACACTCTCTGAAAAATACCAGCACAGAAAAAGTTGGACCTTTAAGAATTATGTGGGCATTTCAAGATGATGGCTGAGATCAGTATTTGCCTACCTTATTCAGAGTGAAGTGAAAAAGGGATGACTTTGCAGTCAGTAACAAAGAAAACCTTTTCTTTGGACATTGAAGTTTTGCCTTGATAATTGCACCTTCAGAAGAATTTTATCAGAAAAGCAGAATACCACCGTGTTCTGTGATTAGCTCTAATTATTTTTTTTCTGACAGGACCATCATGGTGCTGATAAGAACGTGTTATACATCTCACTGCACAAACTCGTGTGTCACTGACTTCTCATCAGGATGAAATCTCAACCCTACCCACTGTCAGATTTGTCACAGATTTAATTGTAGCCGCAATTACCTCCTTAATGTTTTTTAACATCTTCAGAGAAGACAATTAGCGGCTTCTGGCCAAGTCAAACAAGCAGCTTCATGGCAGATTTCCCTGCCATGATCTCGTGAGGAATGCTTTTGTACATCCCATTTCCAACAATTGCTGGCAGTGAGAACCGCAGTACTCTGGGATTTGGGGAAAGGCTGAGGCTGGGCACAGAGAGCTGCAGACAAAAGTGCCCGCTGTAAGACGCAGCTTTGCTGGCTGCAGGTGTTGCTCCTGCTCCGGCAGTGCATTCCCACCCAAATAAATGCCACAAACGTAGCTCTGCAGAGAAACGGGCCCAGCAGCTCCGTGAAGACATAAAAAAGCCTGTACAAAACTGTGCTCTCAAGCTCCCGCGCCCACACCACGGACACCAAGCCGCCCAGGTCTGCCGGAGCGTGTTCTGAATCCGGCTTTTTCCCGCAAGGTCGTTTGTAGGTGGGGAATGGGTTTTGCCACCCTGCGCCAGACGGACTCACAGCCGATCTCCTACGGGGGTCTCTTGGGAAGGCCGTGAACTGGGGAAATGCATAGAAGCTACAGGGGAAGTCCCACTGCCCCGGACACTTGGTGTGTTTTCCGCCTCGCTGTTTTGCTAAGCATCGCGGCGCGACCCGCTCCAGATGTGCGGCGTGGGGAGTTTTGTCGGAAGTAACCCGTCCCACAGCGGCGGGGCGCGGCCAGCGCGGTGCCCTGCGGACACGGGAGCGCCCGGAGCGCCGGGATGCGGGACGCGGCCATGGAGCGCCGGGCGCGCGAACTCCACGTCCCGGCGCGCCGCGCGGCGGGG
>VXAZ01008846.1:573281-720571 GCA_013399875.1 Gymnorhina tibicen
TCCCCCGCGGGCGGGGGGCGGCGGCCCGGCCCGGTGCCCCCGGCCGCTGCCGAGGGGGTGTGTCGGGGGAGGGCGGCCGGGAGCAGCTCCGCGCTCGCTTCCTGCTCCTCCCCGGGAGACCGGGGTCGCCGCTGCCGTCGGCTGCCCGCAGCCCCGCCGGAGGCACCCGATCGGGTCTGCCGGGGGTGTGCCGCTTTCCTGGAGCTGTTGGCAGCGAAGCCCCCTTCCTGGCCGAGGAGGAAGCTTCCCGGTCCTGTAGCAGTGTTTTCCAAACTGGGGATCTGCAAGCGTGAGGACAGTAGATGATGAATGCCAAAAGAGATTGAATGGTGATCTGGAAAGGCACAGGTCTTTGTGAATTATTTGTGCCTCCTTGTCTTTCGGTCGTAGTGCAGTAGTTCAGGCAGGAGCACTAAGTGAAGGGCTTGGGGTAAAGCTGTTGTAAAATACTCGTAGTCTTCGAAAAATCTACTTTGTCATCAGTATTAATGCCCTTATGCAAGGTTTTTATGGGTGGTATTGGAATGCTTTAAAGCCTTCCTGAAATGCTAACCCAGGTTACAGAAAATTCATCCATCCATTCAGTGAGTCCACATCTCACCTCCAGAAAAAGACACTATCTGTAAAATGGGAGCTCTTCCTCTTGTAGGCACAAGTTCTTGCCTCTCCTCCGGGTTTGCATATGACACTTTTGTTAAAGAAACAAGGTCATACTGCCTTCTGGACTCCCAGAATCTCCCCTGGAGCCAGCTCATGGGATTTGGGCACAAATACCTACTTATCTAGATACTGATCAAAAGTGCTGTTTATTTTGGCCTTGATAAAGCAAAACCTAAGGGAGGATCTCCCTTCTTCACTCAAATGTTGGGAGAATGAACATAGTATACTTAAACATTGAAATCCTGGCAAAGGAGTCCAGCTTTTAGCACTGCGTCTTTCTGTGTTATTTCAGAGTGCCAGGAGATTAAGACAGACAAGGATTGGCATTGTTAACTTTTTTTTTAAGTGAGCAATCTCTGTAACAACTGATATTTTTTTAGATGAGAGCCTAAATTAGGTGGAAGTTTTTGTAAGCCTGCTTCTTAGCAAAAAGCAAGTTCGTGCTCAAGGGTAAGTTGTGTGTAGCTGGTTAAGTGAAAGAGCCAACAGCATTTTCATTTACTTCGTATGACCTGTGGATGATGCATTAGTGAAAACTTTACACTGATTTTTCTAGTCACTCTGAATTGGCAACATGATATGTCATTTCACTAAGAGAGCTAAAACCAAACAATTCATCACATCTATGCAACAAGAAGAGCTCCACCCATTACCTACTCATCCAGTAGTAGGTGGTCCTTACAAGTTACTAGTGCTTAGAAGCCAGTAGTACTTCATGTTAGGTTCTTCCAGCTTAAGAATTTTCGTTTTGGAGTCTTTCCTACCTACATCTGCCTTTGCTTCTAAAGGCAGATTTGAGAATCTCCTTCTTAAATGCCTTTAATATTGTTCTGAAATTGTAATACTAGGACATGCTTGATCTCTGAAAGGTCTTTTCTTGGAATTTTTTTTTCTAATACTTGGTGATGCTGACTGGCAGGTATCTTACCCTGACGAAATTAAACTTGACGGTTTGTTAAATATAAGTAAAAAATCAATAAATCATCTGTAATTTTGCTGTACAATTTGAATTATGACTTGAGTATGGAAAAGCGAAGAGGAAAAATCCCCTCATCCTTGCTTAAGTGTTGACGACAGCTTTTTACACAGGGAAAGCCTCTTGACTCCACAATTCAGTGCACTCGCCTCCATACGAAGCAGAAACATTATTCTGTATTATTCTACAATCTTGTATTGTCTTTTTTTTCTCTTTTCTTTTTCTACTCTGCCTCCTCTCATGCTTTAGTAGAGTTCTATGAAGCTAGTTTCCATTTTGTCTAAATAAGCAAACAGTACTAGAATTGCCATTGAATGGACTTCAGGGCTTTGTCCGTAGAAGCTAAAGTAGAATCCCATATTGATTTTGTTGGTAGATTAAAAATCATGTTCAGTATCCTGAGAGCTATATGATTATTTTGCACAGGGTAGATAAGTCTAAGAAAGCCCTTGGTATAGTAATATGATCCTAAGTTACTGTCTTCTGTTAGAAGTGTTGAAAGGAAATAGATGCATCCTTGAGACACTGAGATGTGTGTTGATAGATTTTATTTGGACATGATTTTAATAAGCTGATTTCTTTGCCAGTTCATTTGCCTTGCTGACATTTATCCAGGTTTGTGTTTTAATGGGCTATTTTAACAGGCAAGCCAGTATATTATCTGAGTTGCTTATAATTGCACCATTGTTATAATTTCGTTTCATTTTCTGGAATGGTTCCCCTCTTTTTTGAAGATGAGCCAGTGAAAAAGTGACAATATGCTCCAAAATTGCAAGCTAACATGTTTTTGAAGAAGTTGCATACTTTTCAGAAATGCAAGAGCAGTATTTCTTAACTAAGGAAGCATTGCAGCAAATTTTTTGCAGTTGCTAGGGAATTACTAGAATAAAGTTTAGTCAGCATCATGTCATGTAAAGGGTTTGATTTTGATTTTTTTTTTCCTGGTGAAAAACTGTAATTCTGGAGATTGATCAAAGCTGAACCTTGGCTTATTTTTTAATTTCTGCACTTACTGAATCACTTATACTTGTGAGTATGATGCATGAATTTTATATGTAGTTCTGTAGTGTGCCTCATGTCATATCATAGCCCCATGCCATTCATGACAAGCATTTATCTTCTTTTGAATTATGCAGTTAAAATGCTTTTAAGTTTGCACTGAAATGCATTTTTTTGTTTTCTTCAACGATTTTAGGTTTTTTGCTGTGTGACTAGTACTTATCTTTTCTATTGTTTGGATATTACTAGTATAACTTATAGTGGGAATATTTAAATTTTTTTCCTCTTTTTTATCTCCTTTTTATCCTTCTGTATTTCCTTCTCTTCTCCTTCCCTTCTCTTACCCTCTCTATTGTTAATAAGAAAATAAAGGGAAGCATGTCATCATAAATGTCATGGCAAATTTGGTAATTTGAAATTGTTGGCTGCTTTTTTTTTTCTACTGTGGGTCCTGCAGTAGTATTCTATGTGATATTTTGAAATAATTTAATGACGTTTAGCAAATGAGTGTAGGTTTTAAATTAGTGATTGGTCCTTGTCTACACTGAGTGAATGTGTGAGCTAAATCAACTAATCATTAAGAAGTTGTTTCAGGCTACTTTTAGGCAGTGGTAGAGAAAGACAGTACCTATATAGTGGTTCCTAAAGATAGACATCATTCCTGAGGTTAGCCTTAAAAACTTTCTCATCATAAAGAAAACTTTAAGTGAGAATTACTCTGAGATGTAACAAGTTCACGTAGGAGTCTCTCTCATAAGTATAAGGCTCATGGGGTTTTTTACTTTTATTCCTGCTTCCTGTTCAAACAGATTCGTTTAATCTTAATTATTTTACATACCACAGTAAAATCCAAAAGCTGAAACTGCTCTCAAGTAGTGAATTACTCACTTATGAGAAATTTCAGGGTGGTTCTGGATGCTTGACACAAGCACTTAGAAAGTACAGAAATTACAGTTTTTCATGATATTTGAATTTCTGTTACTACATGGAGATGGAGAAAAAACAATGTTTGATTTAGTTGCTTGTTGTTGGTTCTGTTGCTTGGTACCATGGGTGACCCTGAATTTTCCAGAGTTTTCCTCTATGCATCTTTTGGGCACCTGCAGCCATGGGCTGGAGCGTGTTGTACGGGTTGTATATATGCATGAATGTTTCATATACTGCATGTAGGCTGATGTGTGTCAAGCCTGACAGACAGACTTGTGAAAGCAGATTTAGTGGTTCCTAAGGAACTACACAGGATCTACTGAGCATCTGCTATGTGGTGTATGTTTGTTTGTTTCCAACGGCTTGTAGTAACCAAATAGGCTTAATTTTTACTGGGATAAAAATCCCTTCCCCTGATACAGAGGCATCCTGTTTTTCTCTCAGTTGTTTATTACCTTTGTGGTCATGCAGAGCTGTATTTATCAAGTAAACATTTTCTCTGTAGCATGACCCTCAGGTATAGACCGTTTTGTATGTATTCTGAAAGATGGTTTACAAAACTCTACTTTTCCTTCAAAATCCTGTAATGAGTACAAGTGGAAAAATTGATGAGGTATCTGTAAAGGTATTTTATTAAATGTTTTCCTGTGTGTTCACTAAAACAGTTCATTTCTCCTAATATATGCCTGCTAATGCTGTTGAGGCTTAGAGAATCACACAGAATTGGTTTTTGTCCTGTTACTAGTTACTGTATCACAGAAGCTGACAAAAAACATTTCTAGGTGGAAGTTTGATTACTTAAAAGAAAGGTTCGTTGAAACTTTGAAGAAATGGATAACAACTTTTTTAAAGGTTTTTCAGAAAATTAGGAGAAATTTGCAGGACCCTGCCTGATGATAATAAGTAACCCAAGTAGGTAAGTGGTTTAGACATTTAGACAGAAGGGTTGTTCTGAACTCTGTTCCTTCATGGTCTCTTCGTCTCATGTTCTTCGTGAAAAACTGTGAGAGAGCTTAAGTTCTTCCTGATGTGAAACAGGAAACATTTTGAAATGGTGTCATTTTTCACAGGACAGGAAAAACTTTGTCACTGAACTCTACACGATAAGTTAACAGTTGTGACTCCTTTTTGTTAAGTATAACTGATTTACAGTAGAAATAAACCTAAGTTTTCAAGCTATTAATTTGCGTTTTACCACTTGCATTAATTTCTTGGAAGAGGAAGACATTTTGTAACTCTCACTGTTGAATTTTCAAGCAAAAGAAACTAAATTTTATTTAATTAAAATGAAAATTGATGCTAGTTTATGACATGAGCTTTAAGGCACCATTGCCCTTACAGTTTGCACAACAGTTTTGCAACAAGGCTTTCATTAGAAATCACCTAAGATTTTACATTTTGGGGGATTTAATAACTGCTATCATTTAGTTAGCCCATAAATTTGAAAATGCACTGGCTACAGCATGGGCATGCAGTCACTGAACAAACAGGTCTATCTCACCTTCCCTGCTCCTTTGTTGTCCTGGCAGGGAAGATGGTGTTCCTGTTACAGGGTCAGCATAATAAAACCTCTACCTATGCATCAGCTGCTTCTAAGTTTTGCTCCTGCATTTGCAAAAATTACCAAAATCAGTAGTTTCTGTTAATATATTCATCTCTGTGTTGGTTGTGTTAAGATGCAGCTCATACTCCATCTCAGAAAGTCAGGTTTGGGAAAGAGGGGAGTGAAGTTTCCAGTAGAGTAGATCCAACACCTGGGGGCAGTAATTGCTTAAACTATCACATACATGCTGTTTGTGTGACAGCCGTCAGAGATTTATAGCAGATCAGAGACACAAATCATTCTTCAGAGTGATCTAAGCTGACCCCCAGTAGATGCTGAAATATCTGTGAATTGGGCCGTCAGAGTCTGTTTCGTGTAAACAGATGGATAGGAAACTTACCTGAGAGGTCAGATGTAGAATCCACATTTGGTCAAATGAATCCTTTCTATGTAAGTTGAAGGGAGGAACATTGATACTGAGATAATTAGATCCTCCTTGCACTTGATTTTTTAGAAAATATTTTATTCTGAAATGGTTCAGGTAATTCCTAAGAAATGTGAAGCAAATACAAGTCAGACATGAGAAGGAAAATATTAACTCTGATTACTTGAACTTTGTCCAAGTTGAAGTACATGTTCTGTATATAGACATGTAAAATTGTAATACAGGGAAGCCAAAAATACCTAATGTCTTTTGCAGGGAATGCTGAATATGCTTTTAGTAAGACAGATGTTCAATAAGTTTATCTTGTATACAATGAAAATTACGAATGTCATAATATTTGCCGATACTCCTCATGTAATTAATTTTTCTTATCATTGCCACAGCATCCATACATTAGTAGTACAGCTAAATTTCAACTGACAAGGTTAATGAGGAAATTTTGGCAGATACAGGAATTGGATTTCAACTTTAGCCTAGTGAACAGTGTAGGACTGCTTTCCTCATTTACTGTTTAGCATGTTATAGAAGCTAGTTTACTGTTTCCAGCAAGTGAGAGGTGATCTTAAGAGACTGAAAATGAGATGGATTCCTTTGACTCTGCAGTGCATTGCAATCAACAAACAAAAGAAAACTCAAAAATCTTGCTAGGCATTGCTGTGGCCAGCAGCCAGTCATCTGAAGTTATCCAGCATTGTTGCGGACACTTGTTAATTGCAGGGATAGTTTCCTTTTTACAGTGAGGAATATTTATTAATTTTTATTAAGGTAGTGTTGATATTAATAGCTATTGTGCAAATATTAACATGTCAGTTTTTCTTTTGTCTTTTGTTGTTAGTCAATATATTGAGGTTATTTTCTCTTCTACCAGAGCCATCAAAGCTCTGGCAGAGGAGAAAATAGGAAGGCAATGTGTTGTTAAATGAAAGTATTGGAAAGGGAGTGGATTGAATTTGTTTTATTACATTACTAAGTTATACCAGTATGTAGGTAGCCAAGACTTCAAACCCTTAAACACTTGGGGGTGGTTTTTGGTGGGTTGGGGGGTTTTTTGGGGGTTTGGTTTTTTGTTTCTGTTTGATTGATTGATTTTGTTGTTGGTTTGGTTTTTCCAATTAGAGCTACCTTGAATTGAGAAAATTTTAGTTTCCCAGAAGGAAATAATGGCAATTCTAATTACCTTTTTTCTCAAGTGCTTTTTCTTTGTCTTTTTTTTTCTTTTTTTTCTTTTTTTATCTTTTTTTTTCTTCTTTTGATCATTTTTTTTTCTTTTTTTGGAGGAAGTTGTTGCTTAAGACCTGCATTGCATGTACCTGAAAACTTAAATGTGCAGTGTCAGTTAACTTTTGGTATGCAAGGTCATGATTGATGATGGATGAAGTATTTTGTACTTAGTTTTGAGATTGTCAGAGATGACTGCACTGTTTTTCCGAAGAGCACCAATGAAGTTATGGAAAATAGTAATTACAAATCTCTTCTTGTGGGTGCAGATAGTACTTTTATAGCTATGTGACATCTATTGTGTTGCTTGGTAAAACAAAATTATTCAAATCAGTTGTTTTATGTTTTGGGTTTGTTTTGTTTTGGGTTTCATCCCATTCTGAAATGAAAAATACTGCCTTTAGCAGAACTGAGATCTATTTCTTTTATATTACAGAAGGTTGTGTTTTCTTAAAATACTAGTTGACATGATTTGTTCTGTCAGAAGTTGAAGAAAAGTTGCCTAATTAATTTTGTTGTTTATTTATAAGCATACCTTAACTGATAGTTCAGTTTAACACTCTACAAATAAATGTCTTTTTAAAATAAAAATTTTTTTTAATGGGATAGAAGAAAGCCGGATGGTTTTTTTCTTAATAATAAACTACCTGGAGAGAAGAATTAGATGTAGTTTTGTACCACCAGGAATGGCAAACCTGGTCTTCTCATGCTGTTCTAAGAACCTCTGATAAGAACTTGTAAAATAAATGTGGAACAAGGGGAGTTCTTACTAGTTTTGTATGATTCTTCTCTATTAAAAATGTTTTCAGTTGTTGAAACTTACAGCTGACATTTGGTCTCTATTGCTGTTACCCACAATTAAAATTATCTTGTAATTAGGATCATTTAAAAATAACTTCTACGTGCCTGACCTGTTCTCTCTGTGACAGTATTCAGCAACTGCTGATTACTCTGTGGTTGAGTTCAGGGTTATGACTTGGCTATTCTGTAGGCAGTATTAATGTGGGTGGAAATTATTTAGAGGGATTCATCTGTTCTAGGTAAGTACTATTGGATTTTTGTTACTGTAGTCTGTGTTACAAAGAAAAAGTCAGATATTTGTTCACTGACAGAATTATAGGAAGCAGTGGGCTTTGGCCTTTTTTGTTTTTAAAGGAATAACCTACTCTTCACCTTGAAGATTAACTATTTATTTATTTTCTTGGTAGTTCTGAATAAAGTAGAACAAGCATTAAATAATTTTAAAATAGCATGAGTATAGTGGTTTGAGAGGTGTGGGAAACTCCTGTTATGAGCTAGTTTTGCCAGTCACGTTTTTCAGCTGGACAGTGGCATAACTGGCTTCTTGATGGAGATCTCAGGTCTATGAAGATCTCTGAAGGTTCAGCGCCCAAAAGAGGTTGTAAAATGCATAAAAGGTAATCTGTAAGTGTAGAGTAGGAGTGTTTAGTGCCTTCAGCTTTATGTTACAGTATGGTCATGAGTATTTGAGATGAAAAGTTTAATACAGAAAATCAAATATTAACTTTTAAGATGTGATCAAAGATTCAAGACGGGTTTTTTTGTATTCTATTAGATTAGCCTACCACAAATTGCTATTTAATTTACAGTGTTACTGATTGTTTAACAGAAGACTTTATGTATCTTATTTCTCTAGTAACTACAGTTTTGTCGTGAAACCTTCCTGCATATTTTACTGCCTTTTTGGTTACATAAGCAAAAATTTATTGATTCATAAATACATGTTTAGTACAGAGTTAATGCTGTATTTGCACCTGGATTATAATGTATTGCTTGAAAAATTAGTACACAGTGGATTATAATGTATTGATTGAAAAAAAATACATTAACTTTTCTGTGTTCTGGATATCAGTTTGAAATTAAATGCTACAAGACTTAACTATAGTCACTATCTCAAAATATCAGCAGATAGGAAGGACTGTTTGCTTTTTCAACTCAGTATTGGAGTATGATTCTGGATTTAAAGTTCCTATGTCTAGTGTGCCTGTTTGTGTCTTCTCAAAGCTCATTATGTTAAAGTATGGGGGGAGAAAAAACCACAACAAAACAATTCACTGCCATGCTACTTGCTCAAAGGAAATTAGACCCCAGACTCTTTGAAAGGCCCTGCACAATGGTGCCAGTGCCTTAAGACAACCCATTACCTGCAGTTGTTCGGGGCTTGTATTTGTGAAAGGGCAGAGAAATGGGCATCATATCAAAATCAGTATTGACAGTGGATCAACAGCAGATGCTTAGACAAGAATAAATGAAAAATGCTGCTGGAGTATCACTGTGTGCTTGCTTACCATTCTGTCTTTCAGTGATTTTGTGGTCTGGGAGCTCCTGAGTTAGAAATCTCATCTTTGAATATGGAGTTTGTCATGGATATTCTTCCCATAGTTTACCCAGCTGCACAAACTTCCTGAACTTTAAGCTTAGTTATACATTTTATGGGGAAATAACTTTTTTTTTCTTTTAAGTCGCTCTTTCTGAATGTCTCATATTCTTAGAACAGCCAGAAGTTGTTCCATATTTACCTTCTTTCTGTCTGTTGTGATCTTGTGGAAGTTCATCCTCTCCTTGTTTCATCTGCCTTCTTCCTTCCTCTGTTTCAGTGTTCCTCATACAAAAGCAGGGCTGTATCTGTCCCATGTAGACAATTTCTGTATGTCTGTATTGGTAAATGAAAATAAACCAGAAATGCTCATAGAATTGACTTAGTACAGGATGTGTGATGGAATTACTTTGTGATGAATTTTTCACTTTTATTCTGCATCTCTCTCCTCATGGTCTATATAATTCAGTTTTATTTTCTTGTCTGCTCAGAGCCAAGAAGCTGTTACTGTTATAGGCAGCTGTGTTGTAACCCAAAGTTCATGTCCTAGCATGCTGGTAGTCAGCTCTGGGTCTGTTGCTATATATTTCAATTTAAGATCCCTTATCTGTGGATGCTTTTAACCCTCATCTGACTTCCAGGGAGAAGTGCAAATTTATGCCTTGTTCAGAAGGAAATCAGAGCAGCTGCTATGAGAGCAGTATTCAGCATTAGAAGGCATCTCTGCTTTGCTGTTACTACGGGTAGGCTAGTTAAGAACATCTGGTCTTTGCATGTTTCTTCTTTTCCATTTGTCTTACTTCTTAAGTTTTAAGGAAAAGGGGTATTTGGAAATAGAGTAATTGCTTCAGTATAGACCAGATGGAGTAATGAAATAAAAGAAAAGTAACAAACTTCAGATTTTGTATTTGTGATATTTTCTTTCAGTAAGTGCTCATTCGTTTACTTTTTACCTTTCTAATCGGCCACATATTCAAAAAATCTTTAGCAACTGCAGGTGTTTGAAGTATTTCACAGTCGTCTGGAGCATGCAATAAGATTCAGTATTGTGTCAGAGAAACTACGACACTTTATCTAAGTTGCACCAGAATTAATTTGCTATTGGGAATCACTTCGAACTTTGCTAGTGCTTTCTGGCTTGGTGCTGTATAGGTTCTGCACTTTGACAGAAATACAGATTGCTAGGAGTTGTGTTTGTTTTGCCCCCTGTGGTGGGCCACTGTTGATGCCATTTTCTGCGGGCTGGGCAAAGTAGGGTATGTTCTATTCTGCATGTTTGTTTCTACAGAAGGCTCTCCTGAAAGCTCTGGAACAGTGCTCCACAGGTTTTAGCAGAAACCCCTGTCGGGACTTGCTTGCAACTTGGGTGTTTTCTCTGCTCTGGTGACCTTGCTGGTACCATTTCTTATAAAGCATACCTCTCTGAACTTGGATCATTTGGAAAGTAATGAGGAATGCCATTCAGTATTATACCTTTTTTTTGTCCAGTGTAATAACTTTCTCATTATGCTTGTTGAATGGCAGGTAGAATATATGATTTCTTGCACAGCTTCCCCAGTTTGATAACATTAAATTGTGGCCACTCCCTTCCCTTCCATCTCAACTGCCATCTCACACAGGGGAGTATAAACACCTAATTTTAAACATGACTCACTTTGATGATTGTACAAGTGTGCTAGATGCTTATTTCTGAAAATTGCTATGACATCCCTAAACCAATCCTGAGTAGGGAGTAATCTGGATGGTTGATTTAAATCTTTTAAGTATACTTCTATACTTGTCCATCAGGGCCAGTCTTTCTGTAAGTGGAGGATAAATGAGGTGAGGATTGTTGCTGCTTTGCAGAGGAGGGAAAAAACAGAAAAGGTTGTCACGGGAAAAAATCCTTGATTTACTGCTAATTAAGACAAAGTACATCAAAGAAATGGCCATAAGTGTGTCAGAAACAGAAATCTCTTACTGGTGTGAGGACAGGTCATACTGTAAGCTACTGTCAGGCTCTAACAGACATTATTTGTTAGCTTATGGCTGATATACTTTTAAAGTATTTCCTTCTAATATAAAGATGCTACAAGATGGAACCATTTTGTGAAAAGTGTGTTGTTTGTCCAAGTTAAAGCTTAAAATATGTGTTCTTGAAAACATATTTTTAGCTGTATTAGCTCGTAAGTTCAGAATTGGTACATATTTTTTATTTTACAGATTGACATGTAATTTAGATGTGTGCACACATTTGTGATTAAGAAACACAAAAGAAGTTAGTGAACATCATACCAGGAAAGCATCTTTCTTAGGGCAGAAATATTCTTTCAGTAAGGTACACCAAGGTTTGCATGCTGTATAGGAATTGGGGCTAACCATGACTAGCATTTATCTTGTTTTTGTTTAGCAGTACATTATGTAAAGCAGGCTAGGAGAAGTGGATACTTAGGAGCAAAGAAGGAAAATCATCATGTTTAATTACTTTGAAGTGCCAGAACTTAACCTGCAAGACTTCTTTTCAGCAAGGTGAGGAGCATGGAAATAAATCTGTCCCTAGAGATCAGCAGAGGAGTTTGTCTGCGATTTCCTGAGATCATAGTTGGTTTGATTCTTCAGTACTATCCCCTAGAACCTAATTTACTGGGACTGGCTAGATTAGACAGCAATCAATGAGGGTTTAAATTCCTTTTTCTTTTCCGGTGTACTGAGAGAAATCTATATTCTGGGTTAAACTTCCATGGCTTTTTCATGTAATGTCATCCACAGTATTTGCCATGGATGTGAACACTAGTAGAAACCTTTAAATCGTTCATTTCTAAAATGGTTGTCATGTTAGTGCTCATGCCCAGAAACCTGAAAGCAAATCTTCCCGGGGACTTTAATTTCACAGAACAAACTGAACGAAATCCGTATACTGATATTTCTAGTTTCTCAAGTACCTGATAGCCCTTTCCTGCTCCAAAACTTGGAATTTTGTGTTTATGACTAGAGAAAGGGGAACTTGTTTTTGTTACTGCAGGTAAAGTAATCTCTTGGTGCATTATGTAACTTTTTAACTGGATGGGGGTTTTACCATGGGGATAATGAGAGACTTTGTATCTGATGTGCAATTTTTTTGTTTTGTTTTGTTTAGTGGGAGACTTTGATAAGATCTGGCGTGAGCACTGTGAGGATGAGGAAACTCTGTGTGAATATGCTGTGGCAATGAAAAACCTTGCAGATAATCACTGGGCAAAAACTTGTGAAGGGGAAGGCCGAATTGAATGGTGTTGCAGGTAAATAATGTATTTGAAACACACAATTGCACACTTCTACTTGCAATTATTTATAATACAAAGCTTAAGTGTTTCTTACTTTTTGCTAATATTTAACATTTGTCCTATAGCATGTAAATAATTTATTGCTTTCTTAAAGAAATACCTTCTTAGTGTTCCAGCTTACAAAGGAAATAGCTTATGAAGTGTTTTGTTATTAGGTGATCCTTTTCTGAAGTATTTTCAACAAACAGGGGTTTTTTTCTAAATACTGAAGCTGTTTGCAAATAAACCTATGAAGTAATTTTCCATGCTTTTGAACCTAAGCTGAGTAAATGCAGTGAGTGTAACTCAAGTTTAATTTTCAGGGGTTTGGTTTGATTTGTACATACGTAGTGTTTGATCTCTAAATGCAAATCTCTGGTATTTAATTTTCAATTCTTAATCTCCTGTGACAGACTTTAACCACTGTGAAACTTGTTTTAAATATATTGAAAACTCTAAAATTCCTATTAGTCATAAACATCTAGTTTTTGTTGGGCTATCTGAACTGTAAAGTCATGAAATGAGGAGCTAAACAATTTCAGTTCTTGAGGAAAATAAATACTAAAAAGAGAAGTGTTGGTCGTTCAATTCCTGCACACAGTTGGCATTCAAGACATACTATGGAATCTGTACAGCAGAATAAAACAAAGTGCTGTTGAGATTTAAATGAGAAGAGAGTGTATCAATGGTCTTGCCATTGCGAAGGGAAGGATTTCAGAAAACCAAAAAGTGATCTTGTGTGCCAGTTTGTAGGTCCTGCAGGTGAGTGTTGGAAAGTGCTGAGAAAAAGACAGCAAAGAACAGTAGATGTGGTATTGTTAAATTTAAATTCTCTTGAGCCCATAAACAAAGAAGAGAATAGGGAATTGACTGTGAAACAGGTGATCTTGGTGGCAGCTTGAGCTGTTCTGTGGCTTCTGGAAATGGAGCAAGTAATAACAAGCTGGGGTTTTTTCCCTAGCATAAACTCTTACATATTTGAAAGCCATTCCTTTACTTCCCAATGTTTTATCCTTTAGCTTAGAAAAAATCCATTGTAGTTAAGTGTTTCTTTATAGATGCCTTTCTGGACATGCGTTGTGTAACTTTATCCCAATTACATGAGAGGTGACTCAGTTAAAGAGAACTAAGCCCAAAAATGGACAGAGCATTTCAATGGCTTTATCAGGGATAAATAAAATAAGGTTGTAGTAGACTCTCAGTTATGTTGATCTTGTTTGGTAGGGGGGGTCGATTTTTTTTTTTGTTTTGGGTTTTGTTGTTTGAGGTTTTTTGTTGGGTTTGTTTGTTTGTGTGCTTGTGTTTTTTTTTTTTTTTTTTTTTTTTTTTTTTTTGTTTTTTTTTTTTTTTTTTTTTTTTTTTTTTTTTTTTTTTTTTTTTTTTTTTTTGGTAATTGGCATGGCACTGACTTCGGCTCACGTGTGATCCCCGGGTGCCTATTTCTGTGTTACAAGCTTCCTGAGTTGCTATTTGTTTACTGGTATTTGTGCTATTCATTACGTCTGTGGAAATGCTGATATTTGTATTTCTCTTTTCTACATTATGTTCCCTTGAATCATATTGAATTCTAATAATGTGATTTCTTGCAGCGTCTTCCTCCCACCCTACCCTGGTTTGGCATCATTCTCAGATCACTTATAAGGGACTGAAACTGACTGCTCCTCAGTTCAGGTTATCTGTGAAAAAAATAACTGTACTGGACCCAGGGCAGATTCCATGGAACAATTGCTTGATATTTTCTCACAATTTGATTGTCAACTAATATGTGAAACATTTTCAATAGAGCTGTGTGTTCTTACTCTAATTTCAGCTAAGAGTAATCCCTTAGCTTGTGGAAAGTTCGTCTCTTACCCTGCAGGAGAGGATAATGTTTTTGTGGACAGGGGAGGACAACTGATGACTTGTATGTTGAAGGTTTTGGGCTCCCACTTGGTTTCTGTTATAGATCATTTACAAAGTAAACATTGAAGTAAATGTTCAGTTTGAGCTTTGCAGCCTGAGCTCATATTAGGAAGAGAATCAACCCACTAAGAGACACTAAAATGCTCTTTCTTGGTATAAATCTTCAGATAAAGCACATAGCTTTTCAGTTTGCAAAGTCAAGGTATCAGGAGTTTTTACATTAGTAGAAAAAGAGAGGGTACTTTTCACTTCTGTGTGTCTCAGATTATACCGAGGCCTGGATTGCTGAATACCAGAACATATCAGATTGACTTTGTGTTCTGCTACTTCTTGTTCCTTCTCAGAGGGCCAAGAGGTGTGCCAGACAGGTGGCAGGTCCCATTGTTGTTACTCCTCCTTGTGCCTGGGTGCAGAACTGCATGCAAGAGAACTTGCATGAAACTTAAGTGAAAGCTTTTGCTCAATGCTTATTACTCTGTTACCATGACAGCAGGAAGCTGTTTCATATCAAATGAATTTTAATTTGTGAGTGGAATGCTGAAAATAGTTTGGAACCGCTAGGGTATCCCTCTTGAAGAAAGGAGAGACTGAGTTTTGTTTTAATTTCAAGGAAGATCTCTTCAGAGATCTGAAACTGAGAAGTGTTTTTTCCATTAGTTAAAAGGGAAAAAAAAGTACAAAGACTTTGTGGGTTTTTGTTCTTTCCTTCATTTTCCTTGTATTGTCTTAGGATCTGATAAAATAAATCAGATAGTGTAGAATAACCACTAGAGAAGCTATGGGTACTTTTCAGGATCAAGAATCACAATTTTGCTTTTCTTTCAACAGTCTTTCTGGCTATTCATTTGAAGACACTGGAAAAATTCTGATGTTAATGCTTAAACCAGATGACATAAAACTTACTGTTTTACTTCTTCATTAGTGTTGATTTAAAGAACATGTAACCAGACTCTAGAAATTGTAAAAGATGGAAAGCAGTACACAATAGATTGTGCTGGTGGCCATATGCTGAGTTGTATAGGGCCAATTTTGTTTATTGTTTCAGGGCAACATTATAGAACTGTTAACTGGGAAGAGGGACAGGGGAAGAGGGATTAAAACTTTATCCACCTTCAGATCCAGGTTAATGATCCCCTGAGTGAGGTGTGTAAAAAGCCTGGGCAACACTCAACTGTTTCTTCCTTCCTTTATATTTAGAAAACTAAATGCGAGTAGCAAGTGGTATTTGCAAATTAACACTTCTGTCACAAAACTTAAAAAGAAACAAAATAGGGTAAGGTGGTGTTTACCCTGAATAATTGTTGTAACTGTTTTAATTTTTGCTGGCATAGATAGGCTGGTGAACCTTTGTATGGACAATGAATGCCAGCCTGTTCTGGTTCTAGTTAGAACAGAATAAGCCAGACCAGCAGGTTTGCTTCTTTCTGTTGCGTCTGCCTCAGTGTTAAGACTTGTGTTGACTTGACTGTTTTTTTAAAGAGCGAAAAATAAAATCTGCTCTTTTAATTATCATGACAAAACACTATCTAGACCTGCATTTTTTTGAAAAAGTCTTATGACTGTTTAATGAGCAAAGCAATACAGTTCTGATGAAATTAATGACAGGTGAGTACAGAACTGCTTGGAAAAATTTGCAGAGAACAGATGTGAGAAGCTTATCTTAAAAATGTGATTTACTGAGAAGGATTCTGTCGAAGTTTGTCCCTGTATCCATAACTAATCAGTACTTTTATTAGCAGTCCGCTAGAGTAAAGTGTATTTATTAAATTTGGAAATGAGACCAAAGAGAGAGGAATTATCACTCTGAGAGCAGAATTAAAGTTAATACAGTTACAAACTATACTAAACATTATCAACTGTATTAAATATCAGCTGTACAAATAAAGGCCAGGGAATAATTGATTGTGTCAGTTTTTCAGAAAACCATTTGGATTCTGAAGCAGGCCATAAACTGAATATGAAGTGGTCATGGGATGCTTTTGCAGTAGAGGCAAATATCATACTTGATTGTGTTGATGAGTCCACAAGATATGTAAAGTACTACTCTGACTTTATTTTGCATTGCTCTTAGCCAAAATATCACCTTGGCCACTGCATTTAAAAAATAACAAACAGCAGCTCAACTCCAAGAAAGATAAAGAAATTATCAAAAATCTTTTATTTTTTTTCCACAAAAGCCTTGGTGTTCTTTTCTAGAAACTGGAGCTGTCTAGTCAAAAGAAGAGAAGGGTAAGTAAGATATCAGAGGATCTTTGAGAATATCAGATCTCTGCTAGAACTGGAAAGCTGATCCTGTTCAGTTGGAAGATTGAATGAATGAGTGTTTGCAAGTCCCTTCAACACTGTTTTGCAGGTTTTTTTGATGAATGTGATTAGTCGAGCAATTCACTGCAAGGAGAAGGGAATTGAGGGAGGTGGCAGAAACAGCAGGTGGGGAACCATTTAAAATGGGAAAAGACAATGTTCACATTTATGTGACAGTCTTCTTTTTTGCTGTTAAACACACTGTTTGCTGATTATACTAAATTGTGAGGAGCTGTTAACTCCCATGAAGGCAGACAGGCTCTCCAGAGAGACCTCAACAAATCAGAGGGCTGGGCAATCACCAACTGTAATTTTAACACAGACAAGTGCCAGATTCTGCACCTGAGATGGGGCAACCCTAGATGTATGGACAGACTGGGGAATGCGATATTGGAAAGCTGCGCTGTGGAAAGGGACGTGGGGGTCCTGGTGGATGGCAAGTTGAAGTTGAGTCAGCAGTGCCCTGGCAGCCAGGAGGGCCACCCCTGTCCTGGGGTGCATCAGGCACAGCATCGCCAGCCGGGCAAGGGAGGGGATTGTCCTGCTCTGCTCTGCACTGGGGCGGCCTCACCTCGAGTGCTGGGGGCAGTTTTGGGTGCCACAGTATAAGAAAGACATAAAGCAATTAGAGAGGGTCCAAAGCAGGGCCACAAGGAGGGTGAAGGGCCTTGAGGGGAAGCTGTATGAGGAGTGACTGAGGTCACTTGATCTGTTCAGCCTGTAGAGGAGGAGACTGAAGGGAGACCTCATTACAGTTACAACTTCATTGTAAGGGGAAGAGGAAAGGAAGACACTGGTCTCTGTGTTGACTAGTGACAGGACCTGAGGGAATGGCCTGAAGTTGTGTCAGGGGAGGTTTAGGCTGGGTATCAGAAAAAGGTTCTCCACCCAGAGGGTGGTTGGGCACTGGAACAGGCTCCCCAGGGAAGTGGTCAGAACACCAAGCCTGACAGGGTTCAAGAAGTGTTTGAACAATACTTTTGTGAACATGGTGTGACTCTTGGGGCTGTGCTCTGCAGGGCTAGGAGTTGGACTTCAGTGACCCTGATGCATCCCTTCCAATTCAGGATATTTCTATGATTCTATGACTGCTTTGTTTTGACAAGAGCATATTTGTTTGTTGAACACTAGAGCAAATTAGAGCACTGCTGACTATTTTCAAGTTCTTTGAATCCTCTGGCAATAAAAGATACTGCCTCCAGAAACTGGCTTGGGGTGGACACAGCACAAGAGAAACATATGATTACAGATCTAGTAATTTCTCAAGCAGTGCATTTCTCAAAAAAAAAATGTCTCAAACCCCTAGAACTGAGACCAAATATCAAAAAACAAAATGGAAAATTGTATTATATACAAGTTTCTCAACTTGAAGTTTAAAAATATATAATTATGCTGATAAAAAATTATGATATTTTACATCGAGAAACCTGGTGTTCTAACCTATGCTGAACACTTATTTCCTTAACCTGAAGCTGGGTGCGCATGACAATCACAAAATATTTTTAGTCCAAAGGAAACTTGACTGCTCTTCTGGGTATGATTCATGTGTACAAGGGCAATTGAGACTTCTCCCTCTCTTCATTTCGGAGGTTGGGAGGTGGATTGGTTAAACCTGTAGAAGCATTTGCAATTTTATTTTTTCTCAGGCTAGCAGCTCTGGGACCGGACATTTATAAACTTGTTCCTAAGTGTGTGAAAGGAGGGGAGATATGTTTTGCAGGCAGAAACCATGAAGAGAAGTCCAGACATTCTTCAGCTCTGAAGGGAAGTTACTTCTCTGTACCTTCACTAAAAGCCATCTTCAGTATTAGGTTTTAGTTAGTAAATATTCTAAGGAACATGAGTCAAGCTCACCTTTTCCTCATTATAAAGCAGAAGGAAAGAGTCAGGCAATAAAACTGGGTGCTTGAAATCCTCAAGCATTGATTACAGCTATCAGAAACTGCTTTTTGCTAAGATAAAAGTTGGCCGCACCAGCTTTAATTGAGTTGTTCATTATTACTTGAGGAGAAGAATTAATTAACGATTCTGTTATGGCTTTTACATTCCATATAGTGTTTCTTGGCAATGTCCCCTTCCTTTTTTTTTTTTTTTTATTTTATATTCTATTGAAACTCGTGGATTTAGTCACTCTTTTTGAAAACAAAGCTTCTCTTTTATTGCTGGAGAGTATTAACAAAATCATATGTATTCATACTGGCTTTTTCTGAGATTTCCTTTGTATGTCCAACCCAAATGGCAGACAGAACAGGGGAGTCAACTGGAACAGGTTATTTACCATTTGAGATTTGAAGTATGGAAAATAAGTTTCACTGAGGAAATACAAAGATTTGATTTTTTTTATTTCTTTTTTAAAGCAAAGACATGAACTGCACACTTCACCCAGAAACCTAACCTGTCTCTCATCTAGGAAACTGAAGCAGTTTAGACCTGAAATATTTATTTCACAGTTTGTGTGAACTGTAGCAAGTGTCAGCTGAAGTAGCATTTACATTGCACAATTCTTCACAAGCAAGTATGCTAATTGTAGAGCTAATATTGTGTCATCAGAGACTGAATGTTTAATTGTCAGTTAAAAATGGAGCCATGTCAGTTTTTAGAATTATAAAATAGATTCCTTAATTTTCACTTTGTAGATAATTGAGATGCTCTGTTCCTTACTTGAGACAGTTGTTAAATGTAGAGTCTTATATAACTGCATACTCAAAACCAGAGTGATCAGTGATGGCTTTTAATGGCTGTGAAGTTAAACATCTGACTACATCAGCAAGTTACCATGGGGTAAACTACAGAGTGCATTATCTCTGCTAACTACCAGTGCAGCGAGTCCCCCCGTGCTCGCTGTTACCCCACAGCAGGTGTGAGGGTCACTTCCACAGGGGGAGGACATAGACAGCTCCTCTCAGAGCTCAGGAGCCAAAAGGGCAACATGTAGTAATCATGCCAGAACAACTGTGATGTCAGAAAAGTGTAAAAGGGAGATACCCTCAGTGGCTATGAAGTGCAGTATGATCTGAGATTCTTTGTTTGGGTTGGGTGAATTTGGCTGGGGTTTTTTGGTACCTTGTGGTACTGCACCAGTATGCAGAGCCTGGGATCTGAATGTGAAGAATTTTATCCATGCTTGGGCCTTCCTGTGGCGCTGGCCAGTTGTCCACCAGGGAAGACACAGAAGTAGGAGGTGCTTCTCCTTGTGGTTGACTTTGATAGTGTCTTATGTGCAAATGAGGAAGGTCTGTTATGAAGAATATAGAATTATGAGAACTCAGTTGACATGATAGGGGTAGAAGGATGAAAAAAATACACATTTGCATCAGTACCAAGAATGAGGAAGAAATGGCTTCTTGGTGAGAAGAGGAATTTGCACTTTACAGGTAGGTGGTTCTCCTGTGCTCATTAAGTGTTAAGGTAGGTAGCACACCAGCTTCTAGGGAATTAAAAGGTTGATAACATGAATGGTTGAGAAAAAAAGGACCACATTTTTCCAAGGCTGTGAACTCTCTCGTGTCTTACGTGTCAGTGCAACACTGCTTAAACTGCCATTGTTTCTAGACGTTTTAAGAGAGGTAATGAGAATAAAAGACTTAGAATGAAAATAAAGAGACTGCAGGGTGCTAACAAAGTGGTGCGGTAGCTGATAAACTGACAAAAAAATATTTTTCTTTCCAAGTTTCATTTCTTTGACTAATTGATACACAGAACTAAATAGTTCTGAATTTATCACATACTTATAAATAAATAATACAATGTGTAAAAACACTTTATTTAGCATACCAGCAGTAATTCAAGTGGTTTTTTCTGAGGTTCTGCTTTGTTTATTGATCTTTTTAAAATCTCTTTCCTGTTAATTTAAGTGACTGGCTCCTTATACTTAGTTAATTTTAGAATTGTTGTCTTTCCATACATGCAGTCTCTAATGGATGGAGTTGCTATGATTTTGCAGTCTATATGTCTGGTAGTATTGCAGCCTGGATTGGAGCATCTCTCTTTTGAGGAAAGGCTGAGGGAACTGGGCCTGTTCAGTCTCAAGAAGAGACAACTGAGAGGGGACCTCATTAATGTCTATCACTATCTGGTCAAGAGGATGGACCAGGCTCTGCTTGGTCATGGCAGCCAATGGGACAAAAGGCAACATGTAGAAACTGATGCACAGGAAGTTCCACTTGGAAATGAGGAAGAACCTCTTTACTGTGCAGGTGACCGAGCACTGGAGCAGATTGCACAGAGAGGTGGAGTCTTCCTCACTGAAAATATTCCAGAACCCTCTGGATGCAATCCTGTGCCATGTGCTCTGGGATGACCCTGTTAGAGCAGGGAGGTTGGACCAGATGACCCACTGGGGTCCCTTCTAACCTGATCCATTCTGTGACTACACATTTCTGACTCAAGGTGCTTCTTTCCTACCTGTCTTGGGGTAAAGGGACTTCTATCTGTACCTGTTTGTGTATGTTTCCATCTAAGAAACTCAGTGCCATTCCAATGACTTTTTTTTGTTGTCCTTCATATCTTATATGATGAAGAGATTGGGTATATTTGATGCCTAAAATATCACCAAACCTTAGATAAGCCCTGTGTATTCCAAGTCCTTGTCACTATTTGTGATTTAAATGCAACATTATACTGGCATATCCATTCTTAAATCTGTGATGGGAAGTGTCATTATCTTGATCCTGCTTTGTATAAGATATTATTAAACTACGCTTGAATTTATGTTTTTTGGAATGTTTCCTTCAAACCTCTGCAGTTTTGTTAGAGGAAAATGGAGAGAATTTCAAGAAAGCATCATAAAAATGGGTTGTTAGGAAAACATTCAAACAAGTAGTATTTCTGTTAAAATTTCCATGCAAATACTTGGCTAGCACATTTAATTAAAAGAACTGAATTGTGCAGGGGAAGTCCAGCTTTTTAATTTCACAGCAACAATTTTTTTTCCAGTTCTAGTTATATTTTGTGGATGAAATTCAGTTATTCTTGAACATAGTGCTTGCTTCTCATATACTAATGCTGACTACTGTTTGAAGTACACAAGAGCTATTTAACTTTTTTGTAACATTAATTTCTTTAAACTGGCTAATATTTCTGTTCAAGTATGATTAGATTATTTTGTTCTGGTTTCTATAAGAAAAATAAGTAAATATGGGGAAAAACTGAAAGCTAAAATAAGTCTTCCACAATAATACAGCTACTACCTGTTACTTAAAACAAAATATGCCCAGGCAAACTCCATTAAAATTAAAACCTGGTGGATGTAAGTTTGTGCATAAGTCTGGATATGTTTTTTTTCCCCCAGCTTATGTGCCAGCAAGACACACATTTCAAAACCCTGTATTTACAGGGAGCTACTTGATAACTCTTTGCACTATAGTGGAGAACTGAGCTGAAGTTTACCTTCTGGCAATATTCTGACTAGACTTCTGCTGTCTTACTTTAAAAGTCTAAGTCTATCCAGATAAAAATATTTTGAATCTGTTTACTCATCTGTGACTTACAGCGTAATTTGGGGGGAATAAAACCCCAGCAACCCACCACTCAACTTTTAAGTGTGTTGCTGGGTGTATAACATCTTTTTTACAGCTGATTTACCGCTGAAATAAAACTCAGATTTGTTTAAAAGCTGACTGCACTTGTATCCCTTAAACCTCTGGTATGTCTCTTAGCTATAGTAATGACTAACAAGAGCATTCAGTTTTCCTGGGGAATTTTTCTTCTTGTCTTTTCAGTGTATGCCGAGAATATTTTCAGAATGGTGGAAAAAGAAAAGCACTTGAGAAAGATGAAAAAAGAGCACTTCTTGCTTCTAAGACCACTCCAGCTTTAAATGCTCCTCAGACTCCCAAGATTGAAGATCCTTTGCCAAACTTTGGCTTGACAAATCATGAAGCTGTGACAGAAGAGTAAGTTTTACTTGTTTTTCAGACTTTTTCTCCCCTTTTTTGAGTCTTAAAACTTACCCCGACATTTTTTTCCTCATAACATGTTAGATCAGTCTGATGTATTTTTAATAGTTAAAAAAGGGCATTTTCATGTGAATATATACATTTCAAGAGCTGTTTATGTTGTAGTATATTTTGTTGACTGCCAAAAAAAAATTGCTTGAGAATGACAACTTAGTCATCTTCATTTAAGTGCTAGAGCAATTTCACTTTAGTATGTCATTGGTGTGCAAAACAATTTATATTAAACCTTGAGGTGAAATAAGGGAGATGTTAATTAAGTTAGAATCTAATGGCTGTTCAGCACTGTTGAAAAGTCAATTGCTTATGTAAGTACTAAGTGCCAAATGTAAATATCAGAGTACTTAAAACTTTCTCTTCATAAATAATTGCAGAAAAACTCTTGATTCCAATTACACACTTCAAAAGCAATTTGGAATTACAACCCTTAACTTTTAATGTGCAAGCTTTCTGATGACTGGCTTTGCAGAACTTGTAGTATCCTTGAGGTATTTTCCAAAAAAACAGTTTTAATTTTGTGACCTTCACTCATGTAAGAAATTTATTTTTGGCATCCAGGACTAGCTTTATTATTTCTGAGTCCCACCCTCCATTTTTTTTTTCCTAAATAACATGGGTCATGCTTGTGGTTATTCCATGTGTGATGGAAAAAAATTCATATTTTGCAAGTACAATGAAATAATGAAGGCATAAGCATAGAATCTATAAAAAATACACTTATGATTTGTTTCATATTCTTTATAGATTAGTTCTTAGAACTTCCTGCAATAGTGTTTTTTCTGTTGTGTAAAGAGGTTTTTTTCCTTATTATTGTAGCATGTCTGCTGTGATCAGCACTTACTTGAAGCTAGATGTAGTATCAGTTAGGGAGAGAATGACATGTTACTAATGTTATAAGTAGGTGTGTCTGTCCCTAGGAGCTGGTATCTTTTGTGTCTCTCCTGTTTGTTTAAATCAATAGGTTTGATAATCATACACGCTTTAAAGCTGGCTACCAGTGGGAGGCATTTTCAGGATAAAGCATTAAGCTCTCTCTTTGCATCTCTTTGCTCTCTCTGTCTTTCTGCAGTTAATACGGGCTGTTGCAGAGCTAACTTCACCTGCCTGCTTGCTACCTTGTTTGTAGCCTTCCCTTTTGTTCTGACTAATGTGTACAGAAAGGAGTTAATACAGAATTTTTATAAATTATTTTAAAAGTATTTGTTGGTATAGTGAGTGCTGATGATTTTTTTTTCATTCTCAAAACTTTAAAAGTATACACACCTGTAAAAACATACCTGGCAAAGGCAAGTTTTATAATACTTACCTGAGTAAGCTACTAATGATCCTAAGGTTCTTAGTAGCTGTACAGACCTACAACAACAAGGCATAACTGGTCTAAGTTACTGCCCAGAGAAATCAAAATTCAGTTTCTTTCTTGCTGCCTTACAGAAGAAATTACAGAGTTTATCAGAAAGAAAATGGGTTGTGTATTACACAAAGCAGAGATCTCTCCTGAAATGCTTTTTTATCATGTCTACACTGATCTAGTAGTGAAGTCTCAAACTTGGTACAAGGGGTATGAGGGAACCTACACACAGGGTTTAAAGACTCACTCCATTCTGGTCATTAACACTACGAATAAGAGTTGTGAATTTGTCTATCAGTATGACTAAGCCTGTGACTCTTTGTTTTATCCTGGTAGATGTAAAGACAGTAATTCTGTTCATCCCATACATAATCCTCTCTCAAGTAATACTAAAAGCAGGTAGGAGCTCTTTCTGAAGTTACCTTACAAGCCTTTGTAGAGAGACTGTACTTTGCTTGGTAAGGAGCAAAGCTAGCTTGGTAATAAAAAGTTCAACAGGTAGTAAAAAAGGTGCTGGGAGATATGAAGAAAAGTAGGCACTCAGTCAGCTCTTAAAGGTGATGGTGAGAAATATAGGAACCAGAAGTGCAAAGTTTACTGCAGATCAGAATGTCGGCTACTTTGATGAACGCAGTTCCAGTTGCTCATGTTGCTCACGTCTTTGCCAGAATAAAGTTGAGTCTCTCAAAAATAATTAATGTGAGCAGTCCTTTTCTTTGCTTTTATCTATACAAAAAGTAAGCCTTTTCACTTCTCCACAGTACTTCCTTCCATCCCAGAATGAGTTCTCTACATGTAATTAGAAACATTGCAACTGCACCTGCTGTGAAGCTGGACATCAAAGTGCTCAGTTTTGCAAGATAAAAGTGGCTGTTAGGTGCTGCTTAACAGCTCCTCCCTTCAATAAATCAGTCCCCCCCTTTGCTTTCTCTGTTTGTTTCTCTTGTTTTTCTGTCAAATTAAACAGTCTTGCTTTTTATCCTTAGTGGTAAAAATCACAACCATTTTGGTATGGATTCTTTCAGATACTGGTTTGACCTCTGAAGGTACAACCTATCATTCCTTCTTTTATATGTATCTCAGACAGCTACACTTTCCCGTTGGGTGTATTCATGCATGGGTGTTATGAAAGGTTTGAGGCCTAGCAGTGTTACCACTCAGAACCAGGTGTATATATTTGTTCTTCTCTTCTCGCAGCAGCATAAGGCTCGTGAATTATTTCCCTTCCCATGCTTGATAATAATACAGTAATTTAAAACTGTAAAAAAAGGTAATCAGCACTTGAAGTGATTCATTTCAGAGATCAAGTGACTTTTCTTATGGTCATGCGACTGTTCTATTTTTATCTACTTCCAAGAGAAAATGTCGCTTACCTGTACAGCACCTTGTTGAATGCATTGATGCATTTTTAAGGGGGCTAATAGTCAAGAGCTGGAGTCCATTTAATCAAGTTAGAGTCATAGAACTGTTTAGGTTGGATGGGACCTTCAGGATCATCTAGTTCCAACCACCCTGCCATGGGCAGTTGCACATTCTTAAACAAGTGTGGGATTTAACATGCACTAGTTTTCCAGATTACGTCCGCTTCTTTTACAGTTTCTTATAATTTACCTACTCACATTTTGTTTTTCTACCTGCACATGAATGCATTTAAGAAGTGTGGATTCAAGATGTGCTTGGAGATTGCTTACAGTGACAAAGTAGTTCCCATGCTGTTAATGTTACCTTGACTGAAAATCATTAGGAGACATGGAGCTGAAGGTGATTAACAATGAATTCAACAAGAGTACATTTCTAACAGAGTCACTGGCTCCATGATTGTCATGTAGATTACAGTTACAGTCTCACTGAGGAATCTGACCTAAGAGTTACAGTGCTGAGAAGTAGGTATCTGAACTAGTGATCTTCAGAGCACAGGATCAGTGGTCCCTGCTCTCTGTGTATGTTGGTAACAGTATCTAAGTGCTCCTGAAGAGCTTCAAAATTATTTCAAGCACCTAACTAGTATCCTGTTCCTGCTGATAACTGACAGCCTGCGAATTCCTGCTGCGAACTGACAGCTACTGATTCATTGTATCTGTATTCCAAGAGGCAACAAAAGTTCACAAGCAACAGGAAGTCAAGACACAAGTGAGCACTGAATCTGCTACTTTTATGGTTTCAAAGTGCATTTGCATTGAACATAGTCTGCGAGACTCCTTGGATGTGACACACCTATCAGAGTGAATTTGCCCTGGATCAGATGTCGTAGTTCTGTTGTCGATTAGTGTAGATGAGAATTTCTGGGTTCTGATTAGTTCAGAATACAGAGTTGTAGCTTTCCACAAGCTACTACAGCTCTAAAGCTGTAGTAGTGTGAAGTAGTGTCCCCTCTAAGCAGTCAAAAATAACACTGCAGCAAAGAAGGCAGGTTTTGTAAATAGGAAGACCGAATACATCGTACTGATTTTTTCACTCTACCATAGGTAAAGTGGCTGTCCTGGAAATTGGAAGCTTCTGGGATTTGCTGCTTAATTTTAATCTGTACAAGTATTTCATTGAAGACTTTAAAGGGAACATGTTTAGATCTCTAGAGACTCTCTCTTTTTTATGGGAAATTTTCTCTGCACTGTAGGGTCCTCTTTCCTCTTGTTATGCTTCCTGTGGTCCCATGTGTCAGTTGATTTGTTCTTACCATATTGGACTCATATAGAATGCAAGCATACATACAGGCGTACATTTTTGTGTTTGAATGAGGAAGAATCTGCCATTAGTGTCTCCATTTGCTAGACAAGGAGATACTCTGGTCTGAGAAACCTCATACTACCCTTATGTGGGAAAAGACACTACTTGACTTCAGTCCATGTTTGTGATTTATGGCTACTAGGATCTGCCTATACAGTATCCAAATTCCTGTTCCAAGTTTGGAAAAATTGTTGCTTTCATCTTCATTCTGAAATCTCACTCAGTACTGATTGACTTACAGGGTAGCTTGGTAGTGTTTGCAGCTTTAACTTAGAGGTAATTTTTGCACTGTTTGCCTTGATCATGATTGTATTTTGAGAGAAAAATGCCCTGGATATTTTCTCTTCCATGTAGAAGCAAAATGCTTAAACTTGGCATTATTATTTTGCCAAATGCAACAAGACATTTTCTCTTGTTTTTCCAACATCCTCTCTCTGGTAGGTTACTGGGAGTCTAGAAGGAGCCCAGAGAGCCCAGACCTCTTACTGCTGCTTAGAGGCTTTTTTCCCCTGCAGTATTCCTTACTGCTTCAGTGTTGCTATGAGTACAGCCATGGCTTGGTTTTACTCTACTGGCCCTGCACATCTGTTTCTGAAAGTTTTTTTGCAGTTCTTTCCAGGGCTGAGCCTTTCCCAGAAACATGACAAGTGATATTTTGGAGATGCCAGTTGGTTTTGGCTACAGAAACTTGAAGCAAAAAACATTTGCTTTCTGGAAGGTTATTCTCTTCTCTGTGAAGTCCCTGTGAAAGCTGTGACTTTGTTTGCCTTTGTTAATGGATTTTGGATATTCTAAGATGTTGCAAATCATCATGGAATTTTTTTAAATTGCAGCCCTGTAAATGATGCGATTCATGTAGTTGTTCTCAGTTTCCCTTTTCAACTCACGAAATTTTAACTCCAGTGTCTAGTGTGACTTCAAAATTAGTAAATACCACAAAAAAGTTAAGTGAGAAACACAAAACAATATGAAAAAGCCTGTCTAGTGGACACACAATTTGCCATTTTACTTACTACAAGTGCACAAGTTAATAGTATTACAGCTGCTCTGAACAAAACTCTTCTGCTTGATGACCATCTGCTTTTACTGATGGAGCTTGGTTCTTTAGGTACCTCAGCAACTGAAGTAAGGCATTCACTTCTATTAGTCACTACTGTGGTGTTCTGTGAGAATCTTTTGCATTAGTTATCTGAAATTGTAACTCAGAATATAGCTTTAAAAGTTACATTTAATAAAACTTAATTCTTGCTGCTCCTTAGGTTCCTTCACTCCTTGGGAAAGATCAGATTACTTGATGTTGGTAGCTGCTTTAATCCATTTCTGAAGTTTGAAGAATTTCTTACAGTTGGCATAGACATTGTTCCAGCTGTTGAGGTATGTAATGTTTGCTGTATGTAATATAAATGTGATCCTCAGATTTGTGGAATGCCTCAAAATGACTGTAAAAAAAGTATGTTTAATACTTATATGTTTTCTAAATATCTGTGTTTTAGTAGGAACTAAATACTACATCCTTTCCTGTGAACAGGCTCTAAGTCCTAGTTGTGTTTTCTTTTAAAAATACTATTTTTTTTCCCGTTTTTATATATGCCTTTATAATGGCATTAATAATCTTGAAATTGGAAAATTTTAGTTGCCATCTTCTAATGGTATTTCAGATGAGTCCCTGCATCTTAAAAGGCATAAATAACAATTAAGTAGGCTTTTGCTTAGGCAAGAACCTCTCAGAAGCTGCATTCACTGACCAAAGGCAATGATCAGTGACTGTATTTGGTGAGTTTTTCTGGGGGGATTTAGTAATCAGAAGTGCAGTATAAGGGAGCATTTCTATTTATTGCTAGAAATATTTTTGAGCTTCCACAATCCAGAGGACAAATTTATCAGCACATTTGGGGTAAATTGCTTCATTTTCTCTAGGCAATAAGGTTCTCAAATGCCTTAATTCTGCTGTAGTCATATGTTCTTTCTGTCTTTTGCTCTTGACCCAACTTCTGTCAGCATTTATTAATTGCGTTTATTAACTATGCAAAAGGATATGGTGGAATAAAAATTTTTTAAAAGACACATACATTTCTGACAGAAAACAGAAAAGCCTTTGACTATGTGCACCTTGACTACTTACAGTTAAAAATCAGGCTCTATTAAAATCTGTGGCCTAACGTAACCCTCTTTAGAAGTGGAGAGGTGAAAAGAAGTGTACAGGTGAAATAACACAGTTAACTGGAAAGTAATGTTCTCTTATTTGCTACAGTGTGATTTACATGCTAAATGCCTGGTAGTTCGTTGTTATTACCATGTTTAGTCCATTAACACCTCATTTGTATTTTTGCATATATGCTGAGAGATACTGAAAGACATTCTTAAAAAATTTGAGTCTGATAAATTGCTTTTAAAAGCAATTCAATGTTAGTTCCATCTAAAACACAAACTGAGTAGATTTTGTCTTGCCTAATTTGAAACACAGCCATCATGATTGCTTTCCACCACTTTGGAGGCTGTAGGACTGTGTAGGGCTGTTGGGCGTGACACAGGAGGTAAAAAAGATACATGCCACTGAAATGGCAGCCTCTGGCATTTAAAATGGAAATACATGGCAAGTGAATTTCTAGCTATGATATACAGATCCTCAGTGTCTACTTCTCAGGTTCTAAATTCTAATTACAGTCAGTGAAGATCTATTAAAAGCAGCTAAACCTAAATATCTGCTGTTTGATGGTGAGATGAATTGGGTTCTGTATTGACTAATTCTCCAGTCACTGTAATGGCAGCCTAGGTACCTAACGAGTTGAACCTAAACATTAATTTTTGAGTATGCGTCGTTAATATTTTTCTATCTTCTAATCTGTTGTTCTGTTTTCATAAGAAAGCTACATTTGTTCTCATAATTTAAATGTACAGTAACCAAAACCATTATTGGGAAAAGTCCTGAAAAAGTAACTTCTGTGGATTTAATGGAGGAACATAAGCAATTTCTATGTACTAACCAGTTCTTTAGATTCTGTCCCAGTACAAGGGAACGATAAGATAGTTGATTTCTGGTCACCTGACATGGTTACCATAGCTTCATGGTAGGAGCTTCCCAGAGTGCTGATTTACATGTGGTTACACACATGCTTACTCTGAGGCCTGTCTCAGGCTCACCAACATTGTTGATTCTCTTGGATGCTTTGGCTTGTTCAGGGCACCTTGAAGCCTGGCTAGCAAGTGTTCAGGGAGGGACAGGGAGTACAGTTTGAGCAGTCAAACGCATCTCCTAGAATAAGCTTAGTCCTACCTGCAAAACAGAATTAATGAGCCCTTATGTACTGAAGATGACTCTACTTTGAGCTGCATCAGCACCATAACCTCCTGAATAAATTTATCTTTAGGCCAGCAGTTGCCTGGGCTGATTTAAGGTTTTTGGAATAACAGCCATAGGTTTATTATGGTAGTTAATGTCATCTCCTGACCTGAAAAATTGGTCATGATAACTTGTGGTAAAATCTGAAAGTAAAAGAACTGGTAAAATTTTCTGATTTAGCGGATTTCTTAGATAAGATACTAAAGTACTTTTTGAAACAAATTGAAGCACAGAGGCTTATTACAAATCCAGTTTCTTGAATAATGTTGATTAGAGGATTAAATAATTCTTTCTTTAATAAAAAAAAGATTTTCCACTTTCATATAGAAATACTTTGGATATAGACTAAGTAGTTGAGTAATACTTCAATTAATTTGGAGAACTAAGAAGGATGTGATTGTGGAAATACTAAGCGAGGGACTGAAATGTTAGTTATGTTCAGACTAAAGGATAAATGTTTTCAAAATTTTTAGAATCTCTGTTTCATATACAGAGAATGCAAACTGTAGATACATGAATATGAAAATATATTTCCATTGCAGGGTTTTGGGTTTTGAGAGAGAGGAAAACTGCTTACCAAGAAAAAAGATTAATATTTTCTTTAGTTAGGCAGCATTCACTCATTTCCAGTGTCTTCATGTAAAGTACACTGAGGGAAACATACATTATTAGAAGCTAGGAGGATGGAAACTGAGACTGGAGTTTGCAGCAGATGTTGTATTGGAGTAAATACAGTCTGAGACAAAAAAAAAAAAAAAAAAAAGAGGCTGGAAGGATACTGGAGTTAAAAATTAGAATATATCTCTCGACACTTGAAGGTCCCTTCCAACTCGGAATATACTGTGAAATATCTGTGAAAATTATTCATATAAGTAGGAATGTGTTCTCAAGTGTCAGTGGATACACTGAGATCTGTTGTTTCAGTGTCTATGAGGACTTAAACATTAGTTCAAGACTTGTATATCTGAAGTTTAGTAGCAAACTCCAGTTTAGCAGCATTTTTGTCCTAAAGCTGGTTAGAGATTCCACTTGAAACATACCTTAGTCCTGAAATTGCCTTTAACATTATTTCTGCATAACTAATTTGTGTTCCTCCGCTACTCAGAAGTAGTTGCAGTCTAGATTGGTCTTTTTCAACTGTACATGTGTAACCACTAACTTTTTAAGTCTTGAAGTTTTGAAGTTCTAAGTAAAGTTAGCATGTCGCTCTGAACAATCAGTGTTTGAAATGCTTCTTTCCTTTAAAACTTAGTAGAGGATATAATGAAATTTCTACTGTTAATTTCCTGTCCTCAGTATTACAGGGAAACAGAATATAGCCCTACAGGTATAATGGTTGTAATTAAAATTTCTTGGCTATAGCCACATCATGCAAGTCTTTTTCTGGATCCTTGCATATTGAAGGCCAAGATTAAAGCTAACAAAAAATAAATCAGATTTTTTTGAACATTGATTACTTTTTGTAATTTTCTGCTTACTTTTGGAAGAGAATATGATTTTATATGAACAGAAATAACATTCTCTTCTACTTGAAAACAATTGTGCATATTAGTTCCTTTATGAATACCCTTGCAATAGTGTTCTAGTAATCTTTTTTGAATATTGCTTCATAAAACACACTGTAGATATTTTCATGGTATTAAAATGCAACAGATTTAATTCATCTTTCAGATGTGTTCCACAGAATGTTCTGTGTCTGCTTTCTGTTGCTTACCTGTTTAGTGTCTCTTACTCACTGCACATTCTCTAGGCATTAATAAGAATTTTTGTTGCTATCAGATCACAACATTCTATCTTACTACCTTGTTTTATGAAAAGTCAGCCCCAGGTTTTGATGAAGTGCCAAAACTTTAATTCACTAAAGCACATGCATTTACTTTTTGAATGCTTTGTGATTAAGGATGTTAAGAACTCATTCTTTGTATGTTGTGTTATGATGTCATTCAAGTCTTTCACAGCTTGAGTGCACAAATGATCAACAGATGATGTAGTCCTTAGCTTACTTTGATAACTGCCCAAATGTGTACCACTAAACTTTGCATTTACAGCAAAGTTAAAACATGGATCTACATCACTGCTGCAAAGCAGTCAGTGTGTTGTAACTTTAGAATGTATATTGCCTTCTTATTCCTTGTGTCTTTACCAGTAAAAAAATGACACTTTTTTCCAAGTGACCAAACTACTGAGGTTTTGGATTCTTTTTAAAGAACTGGTAGAAATTCTGAGGTATCGAATTTCGTTTCTAATTACTTATTTCAGGTTTATAAAAACCTATAAAAGGCTTTCAGCACCTGTAAAAACACAAGCAATGTTCTGAGTTCTTAAATAATTTTTGAGATAGTTGATTCAATACTTTTGAGGGGGGGGGATAAATATATTTTTAAATTTATTTAATTAACAGTTCTCAGCTATCAAATCTCTAGTACAATACTGCACATCTAAAATTTTGCATGTATGTTAAATTTTTCTTTTAGATTGATTTAGTAGCAAGAAGAATGTTCAGCAGACTTGACATTTCTTTAAGGGAATCATTGATTTTTCTGTGGATTTTGGTTTTATTTGCTCTTTAAACTAACCTTGATGTTTGGTTTTCTGTTTTTGTCACTCCACCAGAGCGTATACAAATGTGACTTCCTAAATCTTCAAATTCAGCAACCTCTTCAACTGGCACAAGATGCTATAGATGCCTTTCTTAAGCAACTGAAAAATCCCATTGATTCTCTACCTGGAGAACTGTTCCATGTCGTTGTTTTCTCGCTCCTTCTTTCTTACTTTCCATCACCCTATCAACGATGGATATGCTGCAAGAAGGCACATGAACTTCTCGTATTAAATGGCTTATTGCTTGTCATAACTCCTGATTCATCTCATCAGAATCGCCGGGCTATGATGATGAAAAGCTGGAAAATTGCCATCGAGTCCTTGGGTTTTAAACGCTTCAAGTATTCCAAGTTTTCTCACATGCACCTGATGGCATTTAGGAAAACTTCCCTGCAAACAACCAGTGACTTAGTTAGCAGGAACTACCCAGGCATGTTGTACATCCCACAGGATTTCAACAGTATAGAGGATGAGGAGTATTCCAACACTGCCTGCTATGTTCGGTCAGACACAGAAGATGAACAGCTAGCTTACGGTTTTATGGAGCTACCTGATGCTCCCTATGACTCAGACTCTGGAGAAAGCCAGTCTAGTTCTATTCCTTTCTATGAGCTAGAAGATCCTATATTGCTTCTAAGTTAATGTAGTTGTTGAAATGCCCTTTCAGTCAAACCTCTTGCTTAACTAATTTTGCTATACTAACATGGGCTCAACACAGAAAAATGGTTTGCATAAAGAAAATGCAAAGGTTTACAGAGTTTGCTATTTTTTTCTACTTTTGAATTTTAAAATTTATTCTTGTATGAAAGTGAAAAAGTACAAGTTTTATGCAAATGACTCATGTCATAGCATAAATTGCTGTTACTTTCTTTAGATTTATATCACTATTCTTTTTTCCAGAAAGGTACCATTCTTTTCTTTAGTGCTGTGAAGTGTGAATTCTATTTAATTTGTTAAATGTTGTTTCAGTATTTTAACTCAATGTGGTTGAGCTTAAGGCACTGGAGTTGGTGGGGTTCTGAGAAGTATATGTAGGAAGAAATAATTTGCACTTTACTTAAATGTGCAGATAGGTTAAGACACTTGGTTACAAATGTCCCTTTTTAATTGTGGAACAAAACTTTTTTCTTCCAAAATTTATTTCAATCTGGTTAAGCCCGGGCTGGAGAAACTACAATGCTTGCACATATGATTTTATGTTTATTGCAGCCCTCTTGACATAACACCAAAACACTGGAATCTATTCATCCATAGTTATACATACTGTGTAATTTCATTGCATAAATAGCAGTTTCTGAAGAGGCTTTTCCCCCAGAGGAGTATGGTACGTCTAGACAATTATGTTTCACTTCAAAGCTGGAATATGTTTTGCAGTTTTATGAGTATACAAGCACTAACATATATCAGTATTTCCCAACTATGGTGTTCTGTGTTTTCTTCCAACTGTGTTTTTTGGGGGACAGGGTGGGTTTCGGCATGTTCTAAAGTAAATTATTTATGCATTTTAAAAAGAAACAACTTTTTCTTGAATTGTCCTTCTTTGTAGACCTTCTGAGTTGGCCAGTGACTACAAATTGATTTTGTAAAAAGGAATATAATTGTACAAGTTTTTCAAGGATACAAGTATTTGCATAAAGCCATGTAATTCAGACCACACAAGTGAAGTTAACATCCACTTTTTGTTTGCTTTATTAGGACCTAAAAGTCTTCAGTTAAATAAAAACTCCATAGCTGACTGAAAACTGGTCTGCACTGTAAGGAGATGACATATTTATTTTTACATCTATTAAGTTTTTAACTTGTGTAATGAATCTGTAGTTTTTGCAGGAAAAATCAATTCTGTGCAGTGGTTAAAAAAGGAGGATTCATTATTAGTTTAGCTTAGATTTGCCTGCATTTTAAAAAACTGGCCAGAATTTTCAGATTTGAATATTAGGCTCTTAAATCTATATGTAAGTGCCTAGTAGTAAATGATTTGAACTAGGTGCCACATCATGATTTATTTCTGACTTCTGAAAATTGGTAAAAAAATACTAATAGAGTTTCACAGGTGATTGTGATGAAATACATCTTACACCATATTCAACTGCCACGTTGTATTTATAATATGAAAGTTGCTAAACAAATTGAAGTTGTAGTGTGGATTTTACAGCGGTTGCTACAAAAACGAAACTTACTCCTTCCATTGAAGTTTTGCACTGAATGTGTCACAGTTTGACCTACCTGTTTTTCTTTTATACTATTTCCTACATAGAGTAATCACATTGGTCCAGCTTACATGCAAATGTGATCTGGACTGTGGTGCTGCATTCTTTAACATAAGCTTTTTGTGTCTCTTCTTGAATTTAAAGCATTCCCAAATACCTAATTCAAATTTGTTATTCAATCTGAATGATAGAGCTATACAAACCAAACAATTATATTCTGAAAAATAAAAAGAATAATAATTAAGGTTAGACATACAAGAGTCATGGTTCACTTGTTAATTTTTGTTTCAGTACTTCTCTAATGAAATACTCAATGGCTTCAAAAATGGCTTTAAGCAGTATTTTCATTAAAATGTTTGCCATTCAAAGCCTTTCTTCCCAATTAACATGAAGTCCTCGTGTTAAAATATTGCTGCTGTAAATTCAGCTGTTTATGGGAAGTTAATATGTGCATTCTTCAAAGTATACCTAATATTTTAACTGGTACTCGGTTTAAAAACAAGTAGTACACCATCAAACATATGCACTGGCATTGGTTACTGTAAATTGGTTTGTGATTCATGTACAGAAAAAAATGCAACTCAGATCAAGATTATCCCCCCAAAAAATATTAAGATTTAAAGTTTAATCCTTTTTGGGAGCTTGGTGACAACACTGTGGTTTAGGGACCTGAGATTCGTAACAGCTTGGTTTTCTTGCTGATCATTCTAAATACCCAAAGTGGGTTTATTGGTTATTTGGTTTTGTGGGTTCTTTTCCTTTTTTTGTTTGGTTTGTATTTTTTTTTCACAAGGGACAGTAGATTGTGGTGGAGGAGGAAAGTGTGATTTACATAAATACTTATACATCCCTGAATAATAAAGTGGGCTATCAGGAGTTGTTGTATATTTGGCTTTGGTGCAAGAAGATTATTTCTAGGTTATGAAATATTTGAAAATTATGACTGTGCAAGAGATCTTTCATTCTTAAGGTGCTGGAGAAGAAAAGGAAGAAAACATGTATTGGCATTTCTGTTGTCTTTTATGTCACTACTTTTGTGAACAAAGCACATTTATTAAAAAAAAATCTGAAAAACTGAAAATGTTGAAAAATTCTTTGGGGTAGAGCTATTGTCTTTTTTTTTCTTTCTGTACAATCTGTTTATGCTGAAATCCAGTGAAATCAATCCAAAGCTATTTTCTTTATTTTCAAGGAGATAGTTGTCTTGGGTTTATTTTATAACCCAGAACAATGTTAAATTTGGTACTTGAGTTTCAGCTTCTACAGCTCAGTTGTGGTCTTTGCTTTTCAGAAGGGTTTTTAAGTTCCCCCAGTTGATTCTGTTATCACGTTGCTTTGCCTGCTCGCTTAGACGTGACCACTTTCTAATGCACTTCCTCTCATCTCTCTCTACACGTTCTTAATTTCTTCTCTATCTCACTGAAATATTTTTGCAGCACCCATTGTATGTTGCCCCTTGGAAGTCATTGTTGTATTTTTCTACATTGTGATTCTGAATATTGGAGGTGTTGGCAAAAGGATGGCAGTGGGAAAACCAAAGAACTGATCATTCAAGGCTCCTACTCAGATACAAGTTCTGGGAAGACTGGATTGCAGCAGAACTGAAGTGTGTCCCTAGCACTGCACAGCCTCCCTGGTATATTCTGGTCTCTTAAGTGACAGTGAAGATGAGTAAATATAATTTCACAGCTGTGCTCAGTATTGCTTTCTGCAGATCCTTTCTGCCTTTTTCTGCTTCAGGAAGACTTGCTGACTTACTTTACAAGTGCGGTCATTCCAAGGCTTTTTAATCGTATCTCCATGAATCAGCAGCAGGTTTTCTGCTCACTTTTCCTCCTTTTTCTGTTTCCCTCAATTGTTTTCAATATCTAGAATAGCAAGGTGGTTTTTTAGAAAGGTTTCATTTCACAAACTTACACAGGAACGTAGCTGGGTTATTTTACTTTTTAAGTAAAAGATTCACCAAGATGTTTCCACAGTTGCTTGAGGAGTATAACGAGATCATGGTTGGACCCATACAGTACCACTTAAGTGTTGTCCATGATGCTGGTAAAGCATCTGAAGCACGTGACCCTCACTAGGCAACTGAGATTTCTACTGTACTGCTTGTTAAAGGAAAACCTCTTAGCTTGTGGATTTTTTTGTTTTGTTGGGCTTTTGTTTGTTTGGGAGGTTCATTGGTTTTGGTTTTTGTTGTTTTTAACCCATGTAACTTTTAGACCTTTGGGCCAGTTTTACCTAAAATTCAAAGAGGTGTAATAATTTGGGGGATGGCTGAGGTTCTTGTGAATCAGTTGTTTGAATAATTGAGTAAGGAAAGACAGATGGGCAAGTTTAGATATTTAGGCTGCCCTAGTGCTTCTTGACTAGGGGCAGAAGGTGCTGGTTGTGATGGAGGATTACAGGAACAAAGGATGCATCTCCACAGCAGCTCAGCGCACCTGCAGTTCAAAGAGCCCCTGAGCAGCACTGTCCGAGCTTCATTCAAACTCCTCTTACTTTGCCTCTCTCAGCCAGGGCATAGAGTTACCATGATCCAGAACCTTCCCGCTATTTGCTCACCTGCCTGCGAGGGCCAATTCAAAACGTGCGTTTCCAACACCGAGCTGGAGAAACGCGCTCCGAGGCCGAGAAAGTGCACGAGTCACGCCGGACCAGAGGATGAAGAGGGTTCAGTCTGCCTTGCAGTCCTAATTCAAGCACAGTTCTCCCGCCTCCATGCCTAAGCACCAGTTGACGCAGTTTATAGGTTTGGTTGGGGCTGTTGCTCTGTCCGTTGGTTGGCTTTTTTCATAATTCTATCCGGCCGCGGCCGGGCGGCGCGGCGGTGTTTGAGCCTCGGCGCGGCCCGTAGCAGGAAGGGCCGCGCTCGGCCTCGACATGGCGGCGGCTGGCGCGGGGGGCGGGAAGGTTCTGGGCTGCCTGTTGAGGTGAGAGCGGGTCGGGCCGGGCCGGGCGGGGCCGGGGCGCCGCGGGGTCGTCACCGAGGGCGGCCGGGCGTACACCCCCGAGGGACGCGGGGGCCGCCAGCACGGATCGGCGTCGCAGGGCGGCTGCTCGGGGACCCCGCGCCGCGGAGCCAAATGCCGTCACTGACCTTCCCTGGCCGGGCCGGCCCCGCAGCCGGAGCTCCAGCCGGGAACGCTCCCTTTGCCCCAAACTGGCGACCCCCGCTGTGGGCGCGGTGTTAACATCTGGAAACTAACGGAGTCCTTCACCGCAGGGTTAAGTCTGCTGTGTTAATATATTAGCTAAATACCACTTTTTGTTTAAAAAAAAAACTCTTACAGAATTGCTAAAAAAAGCAAAGTGCTAAACTGGAAGAATAAAGCCAAAGGAAAGCCGATTCAGTACTTTAGATAGGCCTCACCTGGACTTAACTACTGAACGAGCTTTGGGGTTTGGTTGTTCTTTCAACTGTCTTAGACAAGTTAGGGTAACTAACTTGTAACTATTTTGAGAGCACTGTTCCTTTACACATAGAAAAGCTATTTGATAGTTTGGTCTTTAAATCTTAATGAGACTCCAGGTTTTCCTTAAAATTATGTTTGCAGAAGTTGCCAAATACCTAGAAGGGGGTGTCCACATTCTGTTTTGAATCTGAATGTGATTTGCAGAGATCTCTAACTCATGTTCAACCTGAAACTTTAAAGCCATTGGTTTAAAACAAACACAACACCGGTGTCCCCCCCAGGACTTTGAACAGTCTTTGTGGAAACAAAGTATTGACAGAAATTACTAGCAAAAAGCTGTGTTTTAAAGAACAAATCAGTTATTGAAATTTCTCTTTAAAATTGAATTGGTGTTGTCTTTTTATTTGGTAGTAGCTGTGTGATGGGGTACATTAATCATGAAAATGCACCTTTTCCTCTTCACAAAAAGTCGATCATGTATTTTGGTTAAAAGAATGCTAATGTTTAATAATGTGGTTTGAGTATACATTTTTGCTAATTGGCTAGAAAGTGGAGCCAGAAAGAAGAGATTGCATTCACAGTCCAAGCTGTTATTTTGCAAATCCTCTGTGCCCTAGTAGATTTTGTGTCTTTGCAGTAGGAACAGACATATTCCCGCATTTGTTCCCCCACCGCAGCCCCCAAAGCAGCTGGTGGGGCAGCAGCAGAGGAGTTTCTCTTTCGTGTTTCTCGTGGTGTGATGGCAGCAGAACTCCACGTCGCATGAGCTGACCCAGTGAGAGTCGTGTTCTGTCAGAGTGGCTCATTGCTTGCCTGGAAGGGACTTTGCTACTGTTAACGATGCCACAGAAAACAATTTAGTGATCACAGCAAAATTTTAAGCCAGCTGTTAGGCGGGAGCTTTGTTGTTTGCTCATATGCAAAAGGCTCATTCCTGCTGGCTTCTGTGGGGCTGTTGTCCGAATGAATGTTTATAGGGTTAGCCCCTTGATGTGGAGGGGTTCCAGAAAGGCTCAGGAATCAAGATAAACAAGATGGCATGGCATATGTTCTTCAGAGTAGCAGTAATCTCATGTCACTGCTGTGGGTTGAAAGGAAATGGCAAATGGTTTCTCTGTATTCATGGTTTGAACTAGAGAGAGCGGGAGGCAGGGGGAGGGCATGTGTAGCAGCTGAAATAAATGGTTCAAGTTGTCCATAAAATGAATGTTGATTGTAGTACGAGAAACAGTGAGACTGCAGTCAGTGCTATGAAACCTAAAGTATTGTGACCTGGAATATGAAAGCTAACTTGGGTCTGTGTTAGCTGTATAATGGAGAAACAAATGAAAGGGTGAGAGGAACAGAAAGTACCTTACTAGGTGAGGGAAGAGATATTGTGAGATGTTAAGCATCCAGGCAACTCAGAATTAAGTCAATATCTGTAAAACACTAAGTGATGAATACAATGAAAATGCACAGTTGAAATCCAAAGAACTTTTAACTTAAAATAACTTAATGTAATAGAAATTTGCTTTAAATATCTGGTATGTATTCTGCTTTAGGTAACCAGATCTTTAATGCATAGTTCTTCCAAGTAGTATCTGCATTGTCGTTGGGTATATAACATAATTTGAAAATACATGTTACCAAATAAGTAATTTAAACAATAGGATTTCTTAGTCTTTGTTTTTCTCTGCAGCAAGTACTTAAGCTGGTTTTACACTGTGTGTCAGTCTTCGAATCTGCCAAAACTTATGGGCAAATCAGTCAATTCACTTTATCATTTGTTGTTCACTGGTTTAAAAAAATGAGAATTTAAAAATCAAGCGAGAATAAAGTCTAAATTTTGACTTAGAGTCAAGGTGTCTTTTAATACGTCCACCAGCATTATAAATAAAAGCAGTAAGCTTATAACCTAGCAGTTAAGTGTTCTTGGCACATTGGTTTCTCTATCATACCAATAACTCCTCAGAAGTCTCTGTAAGATGGGCAATTAGTTAATTACTTAGAAAATTATAGAGGCTATGTATGAGTCTTTTTATGTGTTGAAGACTCTGCCCATAACATTACAAAATTCCCCTTAAAAATACTACTGTCCGTTCCTAACTATATTAAAATCACATCAGTTAAATGGATCTGAGTAGGAGGTGCTTCTGTTCTAAATGTAATATTTATCCTGATCATCTTGTTTGTTTGCTTGCTTTTGGAGGAGGGGGAAAACTGGCTTGAAGGGATGAAAATGAAGGCTTTGATTTTACATTAGGAGAAATCTCTGAAAATCATGCCAAATAAGTTGTTACATCTGTGTGTCCACTCTCCTTTTGTGAAATGGAGATATCTTTTTTACTGTGGGTTAAGCTCATTAACTGAGTGGGAAGTTCTTCTTGTAAATCATATACTTATTTGACTGCTAAAAGGAAGTCTTACAAAGCATGCTGAAAAGATTTAATATAAAGTGAGAACTTACCAAATGTGAAGGTGAAATAAAATAGTGTTTTAAAATAATTATAAACTGTTCTGGAAGCTAGTGGCTTTCATTGAAGGGTTTTGGATATCCATAGATATCTAATATAGATGCCTAATGAATGAGTCTTGTGGAAAACTGCCCAGGCCAGGATTGTTTTCCTCTCATTCAAGTTATGAAATAAGGTTTATGCAGAACCCATTTTGTATTGGTTTTCACACTTAATTGGTGTTCTTTAGGTGTTTTTTTACTCTAGATATTAAACTTCTTTGTGAGATAGGATGGGTCATGTTTATGTTCTATATGATTAAAAGGAATTATTTGCCACTAAAACTTTTCTTAATTCTCTTCCAGGACTTTGAGGATTCTGGACCACTGTTACTGAAATGATATTACAAAAGGCAGCAATTGCATTGTGTTCGTTGGATGAAACCCGAATATTCACTGTCAGTCAAGTGGGTGGAACCCCTAACTGCAGTTTACATGTGTAGGTCACTGCGTTACTGTGTGAGTCATTGTCTCTATGCAGCAATGACAAGGCTGGAAGAAGCAAACAGGGAAGTGAACATGCACTCCTCAGTCAGATACCTTGGCTATCTTGCCCGAATCAACCTACTGGTTGCCATTTGCATGGGCCTTTATGTCAGATGGGAAAAAACTGCAGATGCACTGATTTTGGTAATATTTATTCTGGGGCTCTTTGTTCTTGGAATTGCCAGCATACTGTACTACTATTTTTCAATGGAAACAGCAAGTTTGAGTCTCTCCAATCTTTGGTTTGGTTTTTTGCTTGGCCTCCTCTGTTTTCTCAATAATTCTGCCTTCAAAACAGATGTGAAAGAAGAAGCTACAAAGTATTTGCTTCTCTCTGCCATTGTTTTAAGGATATTGTGTGCTTTAGTTGAGAGGATTTGCGGTTGTGTCCATCATCGACCAACTCTGCTCACAACAGTTGAATTTTTGGAGCTAGTTGGATTTGCAATTGCCAGCACAACTATGCTGGTAGAAAAATCTGTAAGTATTATTCTGTTGGTCTTGGCCTTGGCCATGTTGATTATTGACTTACGTATGAAGTCTTTTTTGGCAATTCCAAATTTGGCAATTTTTGGAACCATTGCATCCCTACTCTTTTTTCCATCATTGCAAATCCCCACAAACCCTTTTGCCTTGGCATGTTTCTTCAGCTGCCTGATTTCAGATCCCCTTCTCGATGTTTACTTCAGTGGACTTTCAGTTACTGAGCGATGGAAGCCCTACCTGTACCGTGGTAAAATTTGCAGGCGGCTTTCTGTCATCTCAGTTGGAGTCATTGAACTAATCTTTTTCATTCTTGCAGCCTTTAAACTACGTTTTTTGGATCTGTGGTATTTTGTGATACCTGGTTTTTCTATTTTTGGAATTTTCTGGATGATCTGTCATGTGATTTTTTTTATAACTCTTTGGGGATTTCACACAAAACTAAATGACTGCCACAAGGTGTACTATACCCACCGTGCAGAAAACAACAGCCTGGACAGAGTCATGGCATCTAAAGGAATGCGTCACTTCTGTTTGATCTCAGAACAGCTGGTATTTTTCAGCCTTGTTGCGACGGCTGTTTTGGGAGCCGTCTCTTGGCAGGTAAATAATAATCTCTTTATCTTGATCTCCTCTTGACAATAATCCTGAGAATTTCTGGCTCCATAAAATTCCTAAAATTTAACGGTGCGCTGTGGGTTTAGCAGTTCAAAGTTGGAATGCGTGGTTTCACCGTCATGCGCTTTGAACTTAACACTTCGAGCTGCCTTGACTGTGACCTAGGAAGTGCAGCTTACCAGCTTCCTTTTGTTGGCAGCATGGGAAAAGGTAATGCTTCCAGGGCAAAAGAGGTAAGCAAAGTACTTTGCATTTACCTACTTAGGAAATTATTTTGCTCTTGAATTCATTGTGCCATAAAATTTGTTTTCAAAATAAATCACTGTGTTAAACCCTGGTAATGCTCACTAAATCTAGGGCTTTTGTTGTGGACTATGTTAATTAGATTGAAATGTATTAAAGGATGTATTTTTCAATAACTTTGCTTAGCTTTTAATCAATTACATGGAATCAGAGATCAGCTGATAAACTGATAAATTGTTGGTATAACANGGATTGAAATGTATTAAAGAATGTATTTTATGGAATCAGAGATCAACTGATAAATTGTTGGTATAACATGAGCTTTAAGTGTGTCACTTTCAAATCTGGTTATGCACCCCAGGATATGGTATCTGAAAGACCAATTCTTAAAATCACACAGTGTCCTTTGACTTCTCTTTCCATTTATGAGCTAAGGATGTTATCTTTTCTTTAGCAGAAAGCATACATTTCTTTCAAAATATTTGTTCAGTGCCCAAGTTAAGACATGGTGTGCGTTGTCATAGTTGCAGCAGGGCATTTAGTGTCTTGTTTTCTTTTTCAAGTTGATATGAACCACAATAACAATTTAATTTTGTGTCCATGCACCTCTTATATTAATTACAAACATATAATAATACATAAAAAATACCATTTACAGTAGATCAGATTTACAGACATGTCTTTGTAGTGTTTCCAGAACAATTTCCTGCCCACTCCTGTAGAATTTCTAATCTTGCAGATTTTCTTAGATTAAATAACCTTGTGGATGAATGGTATTAAGGAAGTTAGTGGAGGATTAAATTAACAGTTACTTTGTAAGGTTCTGTGTGTTGGGTTTTCATTTGGTTTGGGGTTTTATTTTTTGTATGAAGAGCATGAGAGGTTAACAGGAAAGCCTGCAAGGAACACTGGGTAGTTTTGCTTTTTTTCTGGAAAATTATCAGCACTCATAGCTATGGTGTGTGGACTTGAAGAAAGGACAGAAGGAAACAGAACCAAAAAAGTAGAGAAGAAAAATCCCCAAAATGTACTTACTGTGACAGTGCTGTGGCACCTAAAGAAATGGGAAAAGTGCTTTGGGAGACAGAAGCTATAAAGATGGACTACAAGCATGCTGTTACTGCCAACTTCCATAGCTTTTCTTCTGAGTATCATGTGATTTTATCAAAATGCTAGATTTTAATTTTTTGTATGCTAGTTGACTGCTTTTCAGTAAAAACTTTTTTTTACCATATCTATCAGTCTTATTAATTTCTGTATTTTTGCCCTTGGATGGAGTCACACCACCTAGTTACACAGAAAAAGCAGTCGGAACAAGTCAAGGGCGTAAGTTGTCCAGATAAGTCTATGAGAGAGAGGCTGTTTCTCCTGGTGCTTCCCGGAGCCTGACGGCAGGGAGTTAGCCAGGCTTGGGCGGGATCTCCTGCTGTAGCCCTTTGTGGGAAGGGCTCCATCTCCCCCTGCCATCTGTTTAAAAGCACACTGGCGCTTCCTTTAGAACTGCTTCATTACTGCAGGCTGTGAGAGTAACTGAGGAGGGTTGGATTCGTATCCATCCTGGTAGTTTTTTCTCTTCACGTTCCTTGAATCCATTCATTGTAATTTTTTTTTCTGTCTCTGTCCTCTGTCCCAAAATAACTGTAATTGTTCCACGTCTGATAATTTTTAGTCCTCTCTAATTCTGAAGAAGTGTTGTTGTGCTGTGAAATGACTTGTGCAGGACTGTTCACAAGAAACAAACTGGTAATCCAGCTAAGATCTTAGTATTTGTTATTGGCATCCTGTGTTTAAGTAAAATAGTCATCACCTTTGTTGAGAGGTTATGTATTTGCCTGTTCAGTAGGAGGATTAATTGTAATGGTGAAAGTGAAAGGCATCAGACCAATACTTTCACTTGTCAGAAAATCCAGGGTTTTGTGATAATAATTTATTTTTAGTAGATAATTACATTTATATTTCTGTTATTGTATTTGTATTTCTTTCACCTTATGCTTTTAGTAATGAATTACCTTAAGATTATGAATGCAGTTGCTCCAACTAAAAGCATTTTTACTTCAGATGTGATGTTCACCTTGCAGATCACTTGTTACTGGAAGTTTTCATATGTTACTGGAAAATGAAACACTTTCATTAGGCCTGTGAAAAATGTAATTTAATAAATGGGTCTGTCATTTATTATGGTGATTGCAGGAAGCTGTGGCCTTTTCTGTATTTTGCTGGATAGAGTCAGATTTCAAAATAATTAGAAGCAAGAAAGTAGGGATGCATAAGCACACAATTTACCCTCTTGCAGGAAATTTTATTTTTTCCTAGAGATTTAAGGAAACCAGGGGATTTTTTTCCTCTTTGTAGGGGGAATTCAAGGCCTTAAGACTCTAGAATCCTTTGCTGGATTTTTGAGTTTGCTGTTTCAGGAGGTTTAACAAGCTCAACAGTAACACAGCAAACAAGTTTCTCCAGTGAATATGTACTTTTCTTATGGTGATTTATATGTATTGTAATAATTAAAATAGTCAAATCAGATTGTTAAAGATCAGTCTCTGCCTTTCCTCTTGAAAAAAAATAGTTATTGCTAAATATCTAGTGGGTTTGGATTTGAGGGTTTTGTTGGCTTTGTTCTGTTTTTAAGAAAACTTTGATACAAATATTAATATGTAGTAAAAAGAGATCTCAAGGCTGTGTAAGATAAGCTTTTCCATTACATGATTGGTTTAATGTTTATTAGTGACCAAAAAAGCAAACTAAATATTGGAAATTATTAGGAAAGGAGTGGAGGTATCATTATGCCACTGTATAAATCCATAGCTTTCATATTTTGAATAACTGTGCAGTTCTTACTTGCTCTCCTATGGATAAGAAAACAAGAAAAGGTCCAGAGGAGGGCAATGTAATTAATTATAGACATGAAAGAGTTTACGTGGAAGGAATGAATAAATAAGGATGCTTCAGTCAGGAAAAAGTAAAAATAAGTGAGAATATGATGAATGTATAAAATATGTGATGTGGGTGAAGGTAAATGTTAATAGACAATAAACAATCAGTTCAGTGCAAAAGCTGAGGGGAATCAAGTTGGCAAGAAGCAGGTTGGAGCCAGGCAGGTAGGAATAGTTCCTCATACAGTGCTGAGCTCTGGGGGTATTGTGGCATGCCATGTGTGCCCCACATTTGCAGAGGCTCAGGAGGAAGCTGGACAAAATTCACTGGGGTCTGTGAACTGTTTTGGAAACCACATCTGGCTCAGGAAATTCTTGAGCCACCAGTGGTTAGAGCACTTGGGAAATAGGTTTGGTCTGTCGTTACAGTCTTTCATAGGCATCCATTTGGCCTCTTTGGAGACCAGACATTCTTCTGGATGGACCTTTGATGCAGATTAATACAGTCACTCATTCATTCTTACATTAAGGAAATTTTTTTGACTTACATTTTGAATGTATTTTCCTTAGAGTTTCTTAGGAATCAAGTATTCCTCAGTCACCAGTTCCTGAAAATGTGTTTGGTCTTTTAAAGATTATTTAAAACATTTTATGTAAGATGAACAATTTTCATTCTTTACAACATTAGTTTGGGATTTTGGTAGTTGTTTCAGTAAGTGTGAATTATATTTGAAATCTATTAAATGTTACCTGGAAGGTGAAGCATTTTTTGTTTATACCTGTTTATACCTGTCCTATACTACTGAAAACTTGTTTAATGACAGTGCATTTGATAAGAGAGGTTGCTTGAAATCACTTTGTGTCTGCGATTTGACTTCCTATGAATAGAATTGCTAAAAACCTGAGCCTTGGAAAGGTGCTTCCCAGCAGCCAGCTATAAATAATTAGCAATAGCATATAAAAAAATCCAACTTATAGCCAGAAATGGAGAGGTGGAGAAGAGGGGTTCCCTTTCATGGGAAACTTTTTGTAAGCACATTATATATGCCCTCTTAACATTTCTAATAACTGTAGTATCTGTGCTTCATATAGATCTGACGTGTATGAAAAGGCAAGACCTAGAGCGCCAGTTTTCTGCTAATTGGTGTGTAGAAGTATCCTATTTGATTAAACCTGCCAGAAAAATATCAAATCTCTTGTTGTGGAAAGGTTTTTAAAGTGAGGTGAATTAACTTGCTGCAGCAGAGACAGTGGTTTTCTTACTGATGCAGAGGTGTTGAGGCTAAAAGTCCTCTTAGCCAAGGATCTTTCTTTAAGGGGAACGTAGCCCTTGTAATAAGATAAGGGTTTAAAGTCTCTGTTCCTGGTGCTTGAGTATGTGCTTGGGGAGAACTGTAAAAGTAATGCGTTAAGATTGGGTGCATTAAAAAATGGAGTAACAGCTTTTCTTTCAGTGGGGCATGTTTCAGCTGGGACATGGTCTGCTGCTGAGAATAATCCTTGTTACAGCTGCAGAGGAAAGACGTCTTGTCTTGTTGGTAAAAATACACGGACATTTTCTTTGCAAAATCTGCAGGAAATGGTCAGCACCTGCCTCTACATTTGTGTGAGTAATTGCAGTCAGATCAATAGACTCTTTAGCGCCAACTTATTTCGGCAATTAGTCATGTGCCTGTTCGTAATTAGGCCCTTGGATGGGACAGGATCCAGCAGAAGTCATGCAAATGACTCAGGCATTACTTCTTCCAGAAGCCAATAAAATGATGAAAAATTTGCAGATGAAGAGCGTTTAATTTTCAGACAAAGATCTTGGAAAGGTTTGGGGCACTCTTTCTCAAAAACTTAAAATCAGATTTTGTTAAGTGCTCTATGCCAAGGTAACTACAGGTTTTCTGAATTACTGGCCAAAGAGAATTATTATCCCTGGAAAGCTTGTATTTAATATTAGAGAAAAATTAACTATGTTAGAGCAGATAAAGTAATGGAATGAAGCACTTTCAGTACATTATTACTGGTTTTAGTGAATTTTGTGGGTTAGTAAAATAATAGTATTCGTTATATGCTTGAGTACTCATACTTAAATGGACAGTACTATTTAAATCAAATTATTTATAGGAGACAAAGTAAGTTTACTGTGTATGTATGAGTACTTTGCTTTTTGCGGAAGAGCTAATGATTTTGTAGTTTTTATTCTGGTGTGGTTGCCTGTATATATAGTAACATCTATATTTACTTAGACATACTTTTGTTAACATCACAGGTTAAATTACTTGAATGCAAATCATATCCAGGTCTTTCTCCTTCTCTTTACCCCTGCTTTTCTTCCTGGCTTGTATTTTTAATCCAATCCTCCTCAGGCTTTGCTTGTTCATGGGCTATTTTTCGTTGGCTTTTTTTCCCCCAGGGCCCTGCTGCATCCTCTGGCCTCTTTCTGTATTTTCTCAAATATCCATGCCACTCCTGCTTTTTTTTCATCTGTCTGTCTGGTCATGTTCCCCCTTTCTTTTTGTCACCGACAGTTTTTCCCCTTCTTGCTGATTTGCCTTCCATACCTGTTATTTTAAAGAGTTTTCTGTTATTTGCTGTTACTTTAATGACTTTTCTATTGAGTTTCTTTTGTAATACCTTTATTCCCTCTTTTCATACTGTTCCATCAGCTCTTAAGCTGCATCCTAAGTCCCCCTTACTCACTGCTCATCATTTCTTCTCAAACTCACCCTCTATCGCGTGTACTTTTGCTGCCTGTCTTCCTCTCTTCAGTGTGTGCTCAGCCCTCCTTGGCTCTCTACCTCTCCTGTCCTGTCCCAAGGGCTACCTCAGGTTGCTTCTGAAATCCACAGTGGCAGCACACCTTGCTGCTGTCCCCACCACTTCCAGAGCCCCTCAGTTCTGAAGGGGATCTCTGGTGACAAGAGAAAGTGTTCATTGTTAGTCTAAAGAGTCTATCATGTGTTTAGCTTGCTGTCAAAATTTCATTAATTTCAGGGTTCACATTTTTGTATTTAAAAACATCAGAGTTTTTAGTATGTTTTTAAACTGATAACCACTTGTGGTTTTTCAGTGACAAATGCATGTAGAGTAAAGCACAGGCTCTCCCATGGTTAGAACAGGAGTCAGGGATGGGAAACACAGCACATTAAAACCATCTGCCAGTGATGGTGACAACTATTTTCTGCAAACTGTTTTCTAGATTTTCCCACTGCTGTTCTAATAGTCAGAAGTAAAGGATTGTTTATTGATCTCCACAGACTGTTTGTCCATTTGGTAACTTGCTATAAGACAATTTTCTCTGGTAGCTGATCTGCTTTGTAGCTTTACAAATTTTGTCTTTAAGCTTTTTTCTACCTGTAATATACTTATCTTGTCCTCATTTGAAATAAGCTGTTCACCAAATATTTGTAGATTAGTTAGCATGTTAACCCTTTTTCTCCTGAGCCTTCTCTGTTGTAGAGGGTATTCTTTTATACTTCTTTTATTTGCGGGTTTTTGTGTATCTCTGTGTGTCTGTGTATAAAAAGAGGTAAATATTCAGCTTGGATAATGGAAAGCAGGGCAGTATTTTTGCTTGGAAATGCACAAAGGCATCTTGGTAAGTTTTCTCAGTTATTGGTCTGTTAGATATAATCCCAGGCATCCTGCTGTAGGAGCAGTGGGTTGGACCAGACAGTTTCCAGAGGCCCCTTCCAACCCCAACCATTTGGTGATCCTGTGATCATCTTAGTTGACATATTTCTGTTTCATTTCTGTTTTAAACAGAAGGGCTCTTCTATAGCTCTTTGTAATTGGCTTCCAATTTAAACTAACATTTTATGCATTTGGGGTTTTTTCTTCCCTGCTTTTTCATCAGTCACATCCATAATTAAACACAGTTCCAGAGTTATTCTGCTTCAAACAGTGGTTGTTCTTTGGGATGGAAGTTGTCCTATCCATGAGTATAAAATTAGCATCTTGGCTGTAAAATACCTCTAATTTCTTCTGGTGTTCTAACAGTTACACTTAACAAAAAGCAGTGCTCAAAAATCTAGAGAAAGTGGAAAGATACTACTACTAGTGAAATCTCACCGATCTTTTATCGTCTGTCATTTCAGTCATCAGAGGCAAGAAGAAGATTTTATTTCTTTTACCTTTTCTATGTTATTTGAAGTGAGACTTCATTGTTAATTCCTTTAGAACAAGACAGACAAAGGCAAAAAAAACCCCAAAGATTAAGAGAGAAAATGATTTCTCATGGTTTTTTTAGTAGGATTGCCTAGATGGTCCCTGTCTTATGTTTCCTTTTTGAGCAGTCTGTCTGGAATCAATGGGAACTTGGAGTTCAGGGATGTGAACTGCAGGCTTGCATTGCTAGTGCAATCGAAAACAATGAAAATGGGTTGAACAGATGAAGGAACAAAATCCCTTTCTGTCTCTGCCTGTGCATCCATGGCCATCTGCTCCATTAAGGACCAGTCATCAAATATTTGGGATTTAATAAAGCAGTGGCAGTTTTCACCTGGAATTTTAGCTGTTTATCTTAAGGGAGCAACCTGTCTTCAGTTTTACTGTAATTACTAAATCAGATATTTTTTGCTGTTTGAAGTTCTTATTATCTAGGTATTTTAAAATGCTACCAGTCATTTTTTTGCAGTGCTGGATTAAGATATATTTTTATCCTGCTATAGATTTGTTCTAATCATCATTAGTCACTTTTCCATTTGTGACATATTTCTTCTAAATCGAAACTGTTGAAAAAGTGCTTACAGCAAGTGCCAGCATCTTTACATAAGACAGATGTCTATAAATGTAAGATATCCAACATTTTTCTATTCCATAGCATAAGATGGCCACTAAAAGAGAACACAGTTGAAACCTCAGATGAAGCAGAGTTGATTCATAACACTACAGAGCTTATTTCCCATTCCTGCTATAATACTTGGTACAAACTCAAAGCAGAATACAGAGCAAGATGGATCACCAAGATGATCCTTACAGTTTCTGTGTGAGATCCTTATCTCACAAGTACTTGGGAATTTTCTTTGCCAGTATCTTCATATTAGTAGGAGCACTTTCAATAATTAAATGTAGATATTTTTAGGAGTTAAACTCAGTCAGAGTGAGTCTTTGGAATATCAAGCTGTGTTGTGGCAGAATGCTGTGGGTTTAATAACTGGCATGTGTTTAGGAGTTGGGGAAATGCAGGAAGTATTTAGAACAAGATAGCATATTGTAAGAAAACTACAATAAAATTCATATACAGTAATATTGTAATAGTATTATTTAGGATATTATGATCACTCTAGTTTTTATGGGCAAATGTTTTGGGGTTTTTTTTTGTAATATGTTCACTGTGATCAAAACACTGATGCAATATAGGAGCAATTTGCTAAAATTTATCTATTTGCTATGTAATATTTATAAAATTAAATATCCAAGAAAAGATATTTATATATGGTGGAAAAGCTGAACTTGTAACAAAAATACTTTCCCTTTTTTTTTTGTAACTTAAAACACATTACCCTTCTGGAATCTACAGTAGGAAAACTAAGTCTCCAAGTCTTGAAACTAATTTAGCTAGGAAACTTCACTCTTGCATCAAGGTCTTATACTTTATAAGGTTTCTACAGAAAAAAATCTAACCAGAGCTTTGTAAGTTTTTCTTGCTGCCACTCTGAGTCTTTTTCAGAGTGTATTTGGGAAGAGGAGCAGCAAAAAAGAGCACTTGCTGCTGATTTGAAACAAAAATTGTATTTTCTTAGTTAAAGGATCTCTTTTCTTCATATTGAGAACAAAACAAATTGAGGTGGTACCATAATAGTTACAGTGTTTTAAGCTCTTCTGTCTTCTGGTAATTTCAGGCAATTAATGCTATCAGTTAATAATGCTATCAGTTAGTTACCATTTAATATCAGATTCTGGTGTTTGTTTGTGATTAGAAGTATTGCTGTCACCATTTCAAGGACACATAGGTGAGATCCTTCCATCAGAAGTATTGTAGGACACTTTTTAAAGTGTAGGACAGGTAGCAAACTATTCTTCCTTAGCATATTAGATGGGTAAAGCTGTTCTTTCAGGCTAAGTCATTGTGTTTAAAAACTGAATGTAGTTGAGCTAGTGCCATGTGCCAACAAGATCTGGGTTGGTTTAGGTGTCATTTTTTTCAGTATAATATACTTTCTAAATTATTAATAGTGTTGACTTTGTGTTAATTGAACTACCACTCCCCATCAGGTCACTGAGTCTTACACAATAAGGCAATATCCAGATTTAAAACAAAAAAACCCATTAATATTGTAGATTTGTGCAAAGAGGTCGAATAAAACATAGAGGGGATCAGAAACCACAGGATTCTTCTCAAGATAGGAATCTCTAGCTATGAATTTACTTCCTTTGCTACATAGCAAACATTAATATTTAACCAATGCACCATGAATATTAAAGTTCTTGTTTAATTATATATTATAATACTGTTTCTATCTTTCCTAAAGCATTTAATACCTCATTAAGCCTATTCACATCATACTAAAATAATTAAAATGAATCTTTGTCTGTTCTGCCTCTCAGTGACATCTGGCATTTCAGAAGTCCATTTTTATTTTACTAGTACTAGTGGTTGAGATATAACTGTTGAATCTTCTTGTTTGTTTGTTAGTTACAGAAATCAGCTATTAGTAAGTATAAGACTTTCCAAAACTGCTTTTTCCCTACAAAGCAGGAAAGCTCAATATAGGGTATTAGCTATGTGAATGTTACAAAGTCCTGTAGAGGATTTTCCTTCTCCTCTGGTATTTATGTAACTGACAAAGAATTGTCTTTGTAATTGAAATAATGTTCACAGGTGTTCTCAGAATTCATCTCATGTTATACATAGTATTCCACAAAGAATGTTTTAAAAACTCCTTGGTGTTAAAAAGCAAGAATAGTTAAGTGTATATTTTTACAGACTGTGGAATGGTTTAGGTTGGAAAAGACCTCCAAGATGATCACATCCGGCCCTTAACCCAGCACTGCCAAGTCCACCACTAACCCACCTCCCAAAGTGCGATGTGTACACGTCTTGTAAATACCTCCAGGGATGGATGCAGTACAGTGTGCTGTTATCTGATACGTAATATCTGTGCTGTACCTTACAGATTAAGGCCTGACCCTGCAGATGCTTACAGATCTTCTTCTTTTATGCACACAATTAGTTTTGTGGCATTTGATTTTCTAGCCTCAGTTGGTAAAACTAAGCTATGATCACGGTTTTTACACCTGCATTCTGTGCTGTCAGTGTTTTCAAATGCACTCCTTTCAAAAGAGTGATCCTTGCTTACTAGTTACCTTCTCCCCAAGCTTTTCATTTGTCTTTAGAGTACTTCACCATGTAGTATGTGGAAAAATAAATATACATTACCAGTAATACTTTGCATGTTTCAGGACCCAATTATGTACGATCAAACAAAGGGATTTTCATACAATGCTTAAATCTCTTTATTTTCTTTTTAGCCAACCAATGGGATCTTCATGAGTGCGTTTCTCATCGTTTTACCTTTGGAGTCCATGGCTCATGGGCTTTTCCATGAACTGGGAAACTGCTTGGGAGGAACGTGTGTTGGGTATGCTGTTGTTATTCCTACCAACTTTTGCAGGTATGGTTACTATGCATTTCAGCCTCACAGTAGTGTAAATGTACTGTTTGCTCATGGAGGCAATGCAATGCTGTTGCTTGGATTTTTTAACAATTAAATACAAATTTAAATAATAGGCAGATTTTCTTATTTTTCCTTTTTTTCACCCAGGAATGAGAAACTCCACCTTTCAATCTAGGTAATTTGCTTTTAGATAGCCAGTGAATACAGACCAGCTGTGCATAGCCAGATTTCACAGTCTGCATCTCACACAAAGGAAGATTGGGGCATTTGACTGAGGAGAGATATCTTACATGAAGAGATTTAATAAACCAGACAGATCAGTTCAAAGAAATTTTGAATTCTATTAAATGAGGTGGTGTCTATATTTAAAGTTCATTGAAATTAGATTTGTAAGGGACTACGTGTCATGTATTGGCATTGAGAATTTGAAGCTGATTATTGTTCCAACATAAATGTTACCATATGAGAAATGATTATGGAGGGATTGTATTATTATTATTTGCCTATTTGTGTGGTTTCTTTCAAGCTTTAAAACTTGCAAATGCTGCTTCTGCCATAAAATTAAAATTAGTGTGTGCACATTTTTTTTGTAAATGAAAAACAAGAGCTATATAAATTATCTCTTCAAGTTACAAGAGAAATAGAGTAGTAAGTTGAAATGAGAGGCTTCAAAATAGAACTGCCCAATTTATGAAAACTTCACAGCTGCAGAACGTATAATGGATTCAGTGGATAAGGAAGAACTTAACAGCAAAAAAAACCAAAGATACTGTGCTAATCTTAGATAACTGTATCTTAAATATTGTACAAAACAAATTTTCTGAGCTTCTGATCTATAGTCTTTCAGCTGTGCACCCTTAAAAAATCTATGTCAATTATTGTTACAGATTTAAAAAATAGATTTTCAAAATTTACATTACAATAAAAATAAATTAATTTTGTTTCCATGGTAACAATTCAGGTTTTTTTCATTGTATTATATTATTCTGGCTCAGGCAGTTCCCTCTAATTTTGAGCAAATGAGATACTCTTGAGCAACTATTTAGGACCTGACAGAACTTAACTTCCTTATTAACAAAGCTTGACTGTTTCAATGATGGGCCCAGTCTTCACTTGCTGAGACAAACAGTAGTGATGAGCTATGCAGTGTAGCTATAACAGTGGAATATTAATTTTCATAAAAGCCCTAGACAGATGAGAAGGTGCGAAATTTAATTAGCTAGACCCATAAAGAGACTAGGTAGCTTTACACACTGACTTACAAACAAAATACATGAAGAATACACACATACATACATATATAGGGAAGAAAACCATAACGTCATGTTTTGTATTAGTAGAGTAAGACTTATCTCCGTATTTTCACCCACAAAACCTCTCCATGTCTGTAACTGAGCATAAATGAGGCCAATTAGGCCCAGCTGTCAGTCATGTTCCTTATCATTACCCTTATTACATCAGCTGAAGGGTGATGAATGCTTTTCTCTTTCTGAAAATACATTCTGAAGAGCCCTCCCCTAACTGGGTGTCTTGCAAGACCAAATCTCCTATTACTGTGATTAATGAATAGCTGTGTACAGCTAAAAAAAAAAGTGTGTGTATTTTTATTTGATATTTTATATATGGTATATATTTGGGTTTATATACTATAAATTTATCTACATTTTATATAAAATATATATATTGATACAAATAAAATGCATTTTGGAACCATATGACTGTTTTTAAATTTTTCTTATATATGCATATTCATATCTACATAGACATAAATACACACACGTGGTTTGTTCCAGGTCTAGTTTGTAACTTTCTTAAAACTTTGGTTTTCTAAGCTGTGAATACTATTATCTGAAACACATTTCTTATGCTGAAAGAACAGCATCTGAACAGCACACACAAGAAAGAATTCCTGTATTTGTGTGAGTTCCATATTTCAAAATATCTGAGCAAAGCATGTATGTGGATTTCTCTTTCGTCCATTATTGGAACCTAGTTTGCATAATGGTTTGTGCAGATTAGCACTCATTTTCCTCGCGCTCCTTTCCAGTTGTGCATGAAAAAGTACCTCTGTGAAGGCAGTGCTCCTCAGTGGGACTTTATGAAATTGTTGGAGCCTCCCCAGCTTCTTCCCATTGCAGCTTCCTTCTCTCCCTCTGTCTCTCAGTTGCAGGAATAGCACTGGCCTGAGTAAGGACTGTTGAATTGGAGTGTGACCTCTCTGATACACAGTAATTTGAGTTGTTTATAAACTGTAAATTTAAAGTAAATTTGGATTTAGAACAGTGCTACCTCATAGCAGAGAAAATATGCACAGGGGAAAAAGCACCAGTTACTAAAAGTCCACTAAGCGTGAAAAAATTATCAGCCATAATCACTAGCTGTTCTCCTTCTCTTTAGTCCTGATGGCCAACCAACTCTTCTTCCACCTGAACATGTCCAAGAGTTAAATCTGAGGTCTACTGGCATGCTTAATGCCATCCAAAGATTTTTTGCATATCACATGATTGAGACATATGGTTGTGACTACTCTACAAGCGGACTGACCTTTGATACCCTTCACTCCAAGATCAAGTCTTTTCTTGAACTTCGGACAGCAGATGGACCCAGACACGATACCTACATTCTATATTACAGTGGTCACTCACATGGCACTGGAGAATGGGCACTGGCAGGTAGGTGGTTTGGGGATTTTTTTTTATTATTTGCTTTGGTATTGATAAACTTTCCAAATCAATTTATGAATTCTGTAGAAAATCATACTGTATTGCAAAACTTTGAAGTTTTGGTTGTACTTATTATCGGATTGTTCAGAATGGCAAAGAACCATCAGTCTTTGGAGAACAGGTTTATACAAGCTCCTGGCAGGGAGGGAAGAAAGGAAAAGGTAATGTTACAGAGCATGGCTTTTAAGAGATTCAGAGACTACAAGAAATTGAGAAAATAAGCCAGGTTGCCGGCTGACTACCTCTGCTAGTGGAGAGAATGGAGAAACGCAGAAGCCCCTTTGGTATGCAGCTAAGTTGTTGTTAAGAGGTGGCTCTTTTCTTCCCTTGCATTGTATGACAGTCAGGTATGTTACTTCATGAACTTTATGTCATTTTAGTATTTAGTGATTTTGATAAAAATCCTTTTACAGCTTGCTAATCTTACACTTGTTCTCAAAATTGGCTAATATTGTTGACCCCAAATGTATTCTTTCAAGTTTAAACACAGTTTCATAGTCCCCTGATTTTCCTCCCACATGATTTTTGTATTGAACAAGTTAACTTTAAAGATTGCTTTTTCCCCCCACATAGAATTAGATGTGGAAATTACACGCTCCTGCTCTAAAGACAGATTTTTCCCTTTATTTTGAGGAACTTCTGTTCACTGTAATAAAGAAGCATAATTTTTCTCATTTCTTAGACATGACAGAGTGAACTACAGAGCGTTTTGTGTCACTGTGTCAGTTAGACTGTCATGAAGGACTGCATTTATGTCCTTAAGATGTGCTTTGCTTTTTTTTGTAAAGACAGAATCACTAAAAGAAATAGGAGGCAGCTACACAATCTGCACTAGAAAAACAGGTCTTCAAATGTATAACAAACCTTGTAAAAACAGGTATGGTTTGCTGACATTCTAGACTTTCGGAGTAACTGTGGGCACAGTGTAGCCTCAAGACTGTAAACCTATTTAAAGGGCCAGTTTAATGCCCCGTCATATGCTTGGCATAGACTTCATCATTTCCCCCTTTCTTGGCCCATTTCTTTGGTAAACTTAATGAAGTTGTCAAGTCATTGCAAGGTTTAGCCTTGCTCTGCTGCTGTAGGGAACTGATGTCACTGTGTGCAGAACAGAAATCTCATAGTCAATACATAGAAAATTTGCAGGTTTTTTCTTCCTGAGATAGAATTGATTCTTTTGTATAGCACTTTGCCTGTGAGCTCCAGGCTCTTTGTCAGCAGTGTCTCTCCAGGTGCACATGCCCTTCAGTAGGGCATGCCCTTCAATGCGTTGTCATGCTGAGGTAGGTGTTCACGCACAGGTCGATTTCCATCTGGAGGCTCTGTACCTGTTTTGGTGCAGCTCCATCCCTGAACCTTTAGACCTACTGAAGAGCAGTGTGTATTTTTTCTCAAGGGCTTTACCTGTACCAGAGATTTTAAAAAGCCACAGCTGTACTGTGAGCTTAGTGTAAGTGGTAAACTACAGTGCATGCCAGGATGGCCAAATGACTTCTCTGAGGATGGGGTGGTTTGTCCATAAGAGCAGCTGCCACCCTGTGCAATTGCTGAGTGTGTCCGTACCTTGTGTGGAGCAGACTATCAGCAAAACTCCACCTCCCACCTGTGCTCCAGCCAGCAGCATAGACAAAGTCAGCTTTCTTGCATGTATAGAGCCAAATGTTGCTGCAAAAATTGGACGGCTTCCACCCCAGTCCTGGCTTACTACATCTAGCCACCCTGGAGTGTGACAGGGTACTCTCTCTGTACCATGTAGGTAGCTGTAACCTAAATTAATATCTAACTTTGAGGATAAAGGCCAAGGTAACTGTTAAAACTTTCAATGCTGAAAGATACAGTGTGTAAATGCAGTGGTGTTCAGCTTTCTCACAAAGCTCCTTTTCAGTTCTCTATCCAACCACATCTTCAGCTTCTACTTGGATACATGTATAGTCACATAAAGGAGAGGAACAGGCAGCTGTCACAGGTTTTGCATGCTTTTTTTGTGATTAATTTTAGTTAAATGATGGAGTGTAATGTGATCCTCCTTCCAGATAGCACTGCTCCCGCATGTCACTTGAAAGTATAAAGCGAAAAGATAAAGACTGTTTGACTATAATTGTGCCCCATGTATTGGACACTGGCATTGTGTGACAGATGGAACCTTGGTCATCAGCTCTAGTAATGTGTACTATCCTCTGACCTGTAAAGAGGATGAAAAGAGATGGCAACAATGAAATGAAACATTCATATCTGATTGAAAAAGTAGTTTCTCACTGCCGGCTTATGCCATGGTACAGCACAGCAGTAGCAGTGTAGTCTTTGCTTTGTAATGACATCTTTCAGAGGAGGCTTGCTGAATTTATTAATTCGGTAATGATGTTTCTCTGTTGTTGGAAGCTGAGATGCAACACAGTGGTGTATAAAAGAAACTGTTTACTAGTCAAGCATAAAGTATGATCAGTCAAAAGACCTGGGAGGTCATGTTGTCTGAGGGAAGGCAAAGGCATGAGCTGGGCTAATAAAGCTTTGTCTCTTTTCCTGAAACTGTTGGCGTATTTGTTGTCCTGCTAAACCTGCCAGAGAGCCAGAGGTGGCCAGACACCTGCATTTCTTATTCAGCTTGGTGCCCAAATCTTGTGCTAGGTGATAAGCCGGTGTTTGAGGTCCGCAGGGTTGGAAGCCAAGCATGTGTTCACTTGTGTCTGTGAAAGATGAGATGGTTTCTTTGGGTGATTCTATCCAATGCTGTTTTGAAATCACCTGCACTCCTACATAGCTACACTAAAATCAAGTTTATTTCTAAGCCTTTGAAATGTGAAAAAATAAAGAAATTTTAATAGATAATTGACACGGAAGGTGTACCTAGAAAAGAGAAACTACTTCTATATAAGTCTCTGCTGTAAATAACTACAGCAATTTGAGGATCATTACTTTAGGTTTGTATCCTAGAGATTTTCCTTGGTACTAAATTTTCCAGTTTTGCATTTTCTTGGATAAAGTTGCATCTTTGTAATTTTGCTTTTACTTTAACTGCAATAGCATACATGATGCTTTATTTCTGAGATTTTAATTTGAAGCACTTTTTTGTCACCCCTTACAGGTAGAATTGTAAGTGCTGAAATATGCAGCTAACAACGTTTTAAACACTGCTTAATTATATTCCATAGTGAAAAATCACTCTGGAATTAAAATTCAGTTATTTTAAATCACATTTCTATACATTTCCTCTTTATTTTTTTTTTAAGTTGACATTTTCAAACTAGAGTGTTTTTGTTCTAAACCTGTATCATAGCTTCAACTAGGCAAAACCTAGACATATCAGTTCTTTACATTAATATCATTGTGGAGCTAATGGAGCTTATTCACTTGTTTGCAAGATGTTGTCATTAGGTACCTGAGTAAGTAGTCTGCTTTTCAAGGCTACGTAGATCCTGCAGCATCCAGTACACTTAAGCAGAAGGACTTCCCACTATAGGTAACACTTCAGGTTTAGTTACAATCTCCTCTTTCAAAACACTGTTGGAGCAGGAGCTGAGACAGAACATGAGAAGTTGGACGCTAGTTGCAAGGGTCTTCTGACCTCATGGGAAAAAAATATTGTGGAAAAACCCCAATGAGATTTTTGTTTCATTGAGCTGTAAATCCACACCAGTTTTCTTGAAGCTCTGGAAACAGCTGTCTCTATAGAGAGAATCTCTTCATTTCTGGTCATGTGAATTCTTGTGTTTGCACGTGGCTTTCTCATTGTGCTTTGAAACTGTTTTGGTTCCCACCATTTGAAAATGTATTTTCTTCTAAATTCATGTCTTAGAGGAGCCTTTTTTTAGCATTCATAAAAACATATTAAAAAAGAGTCCTTTTCCTGTTCCTAAGATTATTAATACAAAATAAACTTCATTTCAGATTTTCTTTCCCTGTTTATCTGCATTTTCCAGATTTCTTCAATTGGCTATAATTTTTTTTGTTATTGGTGGTGGGTTTTCTTTCTAATCAAGGGTAAGTTAACGGCTTCATCAGCCACAGCAAGTCAGGTGAATACAGTTAATACCTCTGTGGAGATATGCAACATTTACAGACAGAAAGGATCAATTGAAAACATCTATTATATCTGCCCAAATTGTTAAAGTAAGGGATTCTTAGAGCCAGTCAAAACAGTTTTAAGTTCTGCAGAAGTTTCTGTTTCTTCGTCCTAATATTAAATCTTTTTGTCCCTGTGGCAGGGGGTGATGCTTTACGACTTGACACGCTGTTGGAGTGGTGGAGAGAAAAGAACGGCACTTTCTGTTCTCGACTGATCATTGTTTTAGACTGTGAGAACTCTCAGCCGTGGGTTAAAGAAGTAAGAAAAGTAAATGACCAGTATGTTGCCGTGCAAGGAGCAGAAATGGCCAGAGTCGTAGACATCGAGGAAGCAGACCCTCCACAGCTTGGTGACTTCACCAGGCAATGGGTTGAGTACAACTGTAACCCTGACAGCAACATCAGCTGGTCTGAAAAGGGCCGCACGGTGAAAGCGGTGTATGGTGTGTCAAAGCACTGGAGCGACTACACTTTGCATTTGCCAACAGGAAGTGATGTTGCCAAACACTGGATGATGTACTTCCCACGTATCACCTATCCATTAGTACATTTGGCAAACTGGTTTTGTGGTCTCAACCTGTTCTGGGTCTGTAAAGCGTGCTTTAGGTGCTTGAAAAGACTGAAAATGAGTTGGTTTCTTCCCACAGTGCTGGATACAGGACAGGGTTTCAAACTTGTCAAATCCTAATCAGCAACCAAAGAGAAAATGAAGTGAGAGCTCTGTGAACTTTCTCACTGTACCATACTTAAAACTTTTTATATGACTATTTTTCTCTGAAAAAGTCTGCTCTACTCACTTTATTCAGCTTTTTGAGCAGCTATACTATATGCAACAGTTAGAAATTGCAATCTTAAACAGAAGAGGGTAGAACTATGATATTTTGAATTTTGTTACTGGTCTGTATGTACATATGTAAGAGACTTATTTAATGTGACCATGCATTTTGGAGACAGGTCACATGTTCATATGTCTTACTTAAGGCAGCCTTTGTTTAGAGACCTCGGTTTGATGGACAGGAGCTCCCATGAATGTTACACCAGGCTGATCTGTCATTTATGTCCACTATACGGTTTAAATACAGGAAAGGAACCAAGCTAATACTCCAGTCAGTTTACATGTCCTTGAAATTATGTGGTGCAGTCACTGAACCAAAAAACCCCAGAATATATAGCTACTGTATGTAAGTAGCTACCAAGATGCTTTGGTTTTATTTGCTTTTACGTCTTCTGCCCTGTCTCTACTGCCATCAGTGGCAATTTGCCATGGAAAACAAGGAAATCAGACAACTCTCTAATGCTCTGATACTTCTCACACAGTGTGTTCTGAAGTGAGTTTTAAAAACATTCAGTATTACTTTCAACATTAAATATCTTGCTGGTGATCTTTGAGCATACATTCCCAGTAGTTAGTTCATATATGGAATAAAAGCTGCGCTGAGCATTTTTCCCTCCCCTGTTAAGGTGATTCTGAATTTTCCAAGCTCTTACTAGTTTGTATTTTGAAAAGCTGCCCTGAAGAAAACAAAGCAAAACAACAAAACACTAGGAATTTAACAAAGAAAATTATCCATAGATAAAAAATGAGAATACAAGTGTTGCCTTGCTCCCATGTTTATCTGAAGTCTTTGGTGTGCCTAAGACCTTGTCTCTGTGAAATTCTCAGTACAGAGCTGGACCAGTGAGTTCATTCTCTATTAAAACCACAAGCAAAGTTTGTTGGAATAGATTATTGCCTTAGGACAGGAGGGAATCCTCAGTATTCCTTAAGTCTTTTCTCCCACCCACAAGGTCCTAATTTTAATCCTTCCACTTACAGAGCTGGATGGGACTCTAGAAATCCTGTCATGGCCTTTCCTTCAGTCATAGAAGCTGCACAGCTTTTTTTTATGCCATTTTCTCAAGTACAGAAAATAAGGGGTGAAACAAGTAAGTGGCTAAGACAGTACAATTTGCAGTGATTTGTTTGCATAGATGTGTGCAATTCAGTAGACCTTCAATTTACATTTTTGTATTTCCATCAGTATTTTAGTTAAAATGTTAGGGAATGGCTGATATTTGTCTAAAATATAGCTGACTGACTTCTTTTAAATTTAAATACATGCAAATAGTATGTAGCTCTTTAAGTCTTTGCCGTCATGGCTTTTTCTAATGCCATTTGAGCTTTTCACCAGCTAAGTTAGAGAATCTGCTAACACTGATACCCATCAGCAACTCCCGAAATAAATAATGAGAGCTAAAACAGCCAAAGCAATTTGTACCCACCAACTTCAAAATGGTGATTTTCTCAGATCTGCAAGTGGCAGCCACTAGGTTTCTTCATTAGTATGTATTACACAATGTTGTTTAGCAAGACACCACCCCACACATCGCTTTCCCTTTCTCCATCCCCTTCCATAAAGTGAAAAGGGGATAAAGAAATGAGAGGTAAATGATATCCTATGAAGACTCAATGCCTTTGGGTGTTTTCTGAGTAAATGCTGTGATTGCAGCTCTGTCACGGATTCAAGAGGTAGCTTTTGTCAGTAAGGACAGGGGGTGTTCACACCATCAGACTTCAGGTATCCAACTTAAGTTCCTAATGTGGGAGCCAGAGGGTAGGAGTCATCTCATGTAAATTCAGATGTCCAAAAGGCAGATATCTGAATCCATGCTAGTGACCTGAAGTACTCCATTGCTCATTAGCAAGGAGAAGTAAGTATTTCCAGAGGAAGACTGATTCGGTCTCTATTCTAGGATGAATTTTCCTGTGATTGAGGGCATTACATTTTTCTTGGATTTGCTTTCCCGTGCCAAAGGTCAAGCAGGCAAATCCTGTATGTCTCTTGAATAACCTTAGAGCACCTCTGAGAGATCTGCTGGAGCCTGAGCTGAGTACCTAAGCTCCTTGTTCAAGCACAAAAACTGGATACTTGAAGTTGGGTTGAACAAGTATCCGTCAGGTTGCAGAAAAGCAGCACTGCCTCTTGCAGAAGTCACTGTCTTCCATTCCTGGTCAACAACCCTTGAGTATAGATGCATAAAGGCCGTCATTTGGTTTGTAAAATCACCATTGTTTTGACTTCTCTTTCAGCAAAAGTTCACCTGATTGCATCATAAACTGTTACAGCTCGAGCCATAGAAATTTTTAATAAAAAATTAAACACCTGATAGTAATCCTGTGAACATTTGAAGTCAAGAAGTCCTTTCTGTTTTGGAAAAGCTTTAAATATCAACCATAACACTTGCCACTAATTGTAATGGACAGATCATAATAGTTAAATCTCTGCCTGCTACTGTTGGATTTTTATGGACATCGTCTGTATCTTTCTTTTTGTACATGAAGGGCAACAGGAAAAGTGTGAGATTCCTGACCTGTCCCGAGTCTGTGAGCAGGAATTTGCTATGCAGTGCAGTGATGGACTTAGCTCTGGGCAGAATAAATGCAACCGTTTGTGCTGCTGTTTTGCCTCTGGATATTAAATGGTTTCCAGCTTACTTATCAAAGTTAGATTTTTTTCTAGGATAGACTGGGTGATATTCAGCTATTTGCTGAAAGGCAGATAAAGAGCAGAAAAATAGAGCAAAAATACTATTTTCAAAACTAATCATGTGTTTGCAGATTTGTTTCTATTTTCTCAATTAAAGACTTCTGGTTTTCTGAATTTGAAATAGTTCTAACATGAGCTAAGGTATTCCCACTTCTGATTTTGTTACTGCTTTAAACAGCAAAGGCATGGTGAAAATGCTAACTTTAAAAATGTTTACAGCTGTTCAAATTATGAGGCCTTTTTGGACAAAGAGACTGTCATGTGTTTCAAAACACAATCAAACCAAGGCTATGGATGATGAGGAATTCAACTGCATCAGTTCACTTCTGCACTGAGTTACATCAAGGTGTCCTACAGTGACCCACATTCCCAGGTGAAGTTTTTCTCCAGCTCCTGGTGCTTACACCTCTCTGCAGGTCTCTGCCCAGCCTCGGGCATGTGCCTGAGGAACAAACACTGGGAGCTCCTGTAATCCAAGTGAGGAGTTATCCTTCTGCTGTTCCTGTATAAAAGACAGGGCCTGAAAGAAATTTAAATCTAATTCCAAAGAATGTTACATATGCTATCAGTTATGTACACGTTGTTTAGTGGTAACGTGTACAAATTTCTGGGTAGAGAAAAACTTTTTTTTGAGAGGTTTGTACTGTATATTCAGACATTTTGCTATAAAGTTTGTTACAAACTTGTGTCACAGTATAATTTTATGTTGACTTTGTTTCATTCACCTCCCATATGGTATCAGCCTTGCTGGAACATAAAAAATGCACTGGGTCCTACTAATTTACGTCTTTTAAAGGAGTTCAAATTGCATATTCGCAGTAGTATTTTTCTCTGAACAAGTATTGGGGGGGAAAAAAAGCCATTCTTGATTTTTGCACTACTAGAGTTATGTATTTGCAGTTTGTTGTGCTTTATATGCCTTGTAGTTGTTGTCCAGTCTTCAGTTCAAGTTTTTCCCAGAATAATTTTGTTTACTTTGTAAAGGCATAGTTGATGCTATGCTAGCAGTAAAGCGCCTCTGTTGCCAGCAATAGACAATAATCGGGTTAATTTCCTTGTTTATGAATACCTTTTGTGGGAGGATTTTTACTGAATATACGATTTTTAGATATGTAAATAGATTTTTTGGGTGTGTTTGTGATACTACTTAAATATATTTTGCTGTTTTGGATGCTCATTTCCATTTCATTTTTTTGTTTGTGTCTTGATCACTTCCCAGATTTCTGTGCTCCCTCTTGAATTACATGGGGTTTACTATACAGCTTGCTTCACAGGAGGTTTTTTGTAGCTAGAAATTGCAACAGAGTTTACTGAAAACAGAGCATTTTGAAAATACTCTTAAGGATTATTTTTAGTTTAATAATTTAATAGAAATGAGAAATACTAGCTTAAATTATTAATGCCTTTCACCTTGTCATTTTTTTATCGCTTATTCAACAAGCTAGTAAAAATGCTGTTTATACTTCAGGACATAATTTTATAGAGATATAATTGAAGACTTCCTTTACATGACTGCGTGTAGTTAGTCAAACTTGTTATCACCAGTAAGATCAACTTAATGGAGGGTTCCTGTGTGAGATCAAGCCTGGGAGAGGAAGCAGAAGGAAACTGTTGCTGCAGAATGGTGAGGAGGCCAAATCCGCACAACTGCTTATCACAGAAAGTGCTGAGGAGGTTCCTGCACTCCGTCCTCAGTGAACAGTCCCACCATTCCTCTTAACAAGCCTGCACTTGTTAAGTGAAGACTTTGGTGGGCAATGGAGAAGCAGAGTGGTTACTGTGATAAGGGGTGACGGGCATCTCAGTGGTAATTCAGTGTCCAGAGCTGCTGAGAAGGGCACTGACCATGGGCAGTGCTTCTGGCACATTTGACTGGCTGAGTACAAGGACGATTTAGTGGTACTGGTTGGTTGGTTGGTTGGGCTTTTTTTAACAGAAGGAGTTTAATTTTGACTCTTGTACTTCACGATTGAACTCATTAATTTTGCAATTTACTAATCAGTGTTCTGTTCTTACTAAACTTGTGTAGATCCTTTCTGTTCAGTCACAAATCCAGAGGTAGCCCTAGAGAGCGGCACAGCTCACCCTCAGTGCTGCCCTGCAGCTAATTCTAAGGCTCTTTGAATGGAGTCGGACAACCCAAGATACGTCTCCAACCATGGCACTGGATTTGGGGGTTTTGGTCAACTGGTTGTAGTTACTGAGGAAATAAAAGTCAGAGCAAATAGCTCTGTCAGTGTTGAAAGAATGTTTCTCCTTAGGTGTTGTTACACAGATACATTATTATTGGAAAATAAGTGTAGCAAAAATTTCAACCCATTGATTTGGATCAAGAAAGGCACCAAGGCATTGGTCGGTGTTACCTGCTGCAGAAGCGCTGCCCTCAGCTGGTCTCTGTTGGATCTGGAACACATTGCTCACTACCACTGCAAAGCCAAAACCAAACTGTTACTGCTGGATTATACTGGAGACCAGAAAGCTGGATTAGTAAAGGCCCTCACTATTACAGAGCTCATCTTTACAGACTCAGGCCTTGAATGAGTATGACTTCCTCATACAATCATACGCACATGCCTTAGCTGTTTGTGAGGGGTTGGTCACCTTGCAGGCAGCAGTTGAAATCTTTGGGGTACTGAGGAGGAGGATATTCCCTAGAGGTGCCTGCAGCATCCAGCTACTTACTACTAGTGACACGGCAATTTAAAATTTCACTCCTCACCAGCACTGAATTATTTTCTCTACATAGTAATTATATAGTCACTTCAAGGTGTAGTGAAACATTCTGGGCTCTTACCTCAGATACCGCTCTGCACAGAGCTAAGGAACTGCCAGTGCTCATGCTGATGGACAAATGCAGCCAGCTCTGCTTATTAGAGACAGTTCTGTAGTTAACAACTGCTAAAGTAAATCCCAGTGAACCTGGTTTTACCATCCCAAATGCAAAGCCAGGATACTGTAAGGCGCTCTGTGTCAAGAGTAGGAAACAGACAACTTGGCTTCCTATGCAAGCCAAAGAGAACAGCCTGATTCAGAGATTAGCAATAGCCAGAAGAGAAGTAGAAACTTTTTGCAAAAAAAAATGTTTGCTCTATAAATTCTTTATAAGGTCCCTAGATACTGTGGTACTGACTACATTATAAATGCATAAGAGATCCATTAAGAGAGATGGGGAGGGGGGGAAAAACTGGCAAATTAGGTTTTTATAGCTGAAAGCCATAAAGATTTCCTCTGCCTTGCAAAGGAGTATAAAGATTTTTATCCTTAGACAAAGGTTACTTCTTTTCTTAGGAAGGAAGGAAGGGGCTGAAGAAAAGGAAGAAAAGAATGAAGAAAAAAAAAAGAGAAAAAGTAGCATTATCAGATGGGTCATGTTCAGTACTGTGGCCATTAGAATGGAAATCACAGACCTAGAAATGGAGAAAGGCTTCAGAACTGATCAGTTTTGTTTCTTGTGGAGGCAACTTGTGTAACCTCACACCAGAAGTATGCTGTGGCCCATCCTAACAAACTGACAAGATAGGCAGGCAAGTTTCCATTCTGGGCTCATGTCCTGGTTCCATTTAATATTCTAAAGATGGCTTCTAAAAATTATGATGATTATATGTTGGCTACAGTGCCTGAAAGCAGGTAAGGCTGCACAGCTACAGCTGACTGAGAAATGGGGCTTTTATTATTTTATTATAGTACAAGGCAGTAGTAGATGTTACCTACCCTCGGGCACATTCCCACAGTGGTGTTTGTGCATGAAACATCTGCTGCAGCTCTGAAGATGTAGAAGATTCCATCTTCTGCCATGGCTGGTGAGGAAGGTAGCTCTGACCACTTAAGCTGAGTCTCTGCTTCTGTTTCATTTTTACTCTCAGGTGAGTCTCCAGATGCTTCTCTGGATGAGGAAACATGGTACCTTCCAGCCTGAATTTGAACCAGGTTTCGAATACCAAAAACTACTCAGTGAACTAAATTGTTTAAAGATCAAGCATGCTGTGGTAAGAGATCTGATGAATGGAGACAAAATACGGTGCTGGCATACACGGACAAGGTACGTGAACTGGAGAAGGACAGAAAGCAGGGCGGGAAAGACAGCCCTATAAAGGAACCGCATCCTGCTGGTCTTGCATCCAGACATACCACAAGACTGCTTGATTTAGGGCAGGAAGTCAAGTATTTTGTAATTCCTGCTTGTGTGGCATAGGTGTGTAAAAAGAGATAAAAGGGTATAAAAGAAAGATAAGTATCAGGAAGAATTCAGATGATGTAGCTGCAGCCTACCTCAGCTACAAATACGAAAGGGCACAGTGGGCCAGGGCCACTTGGGAACTTGCCCTTATCTGAACAAGCCAGAACAGACTGGTACCACCCACAGACAAGAGGAAGAAAGTTTTTGGACCAGCCTGCTCTTAATGCACAAAAATGTGTTAGCTGTTGGAGACTTGTAATAGATGTAGAGAGTGTTCAGGCACCATCACTTTGGGGCAAGCAATTTGTCCTACTGGGTTATGCCAGACTTCAGCTTAATAAGTGTGAGACTACCTGAACGTCTGCTATTGGATATTACAAAATTGTGTTATTTAGAGACAATTTCTGTGAAGGGGGCAAAAAATGCCAGAACCCAACCATGAAATCTAGTACTTTTCTGCTGTGCATCAGGTGTCCTGTGGCTCTTTGGAGGAAACAGAAGAAATTGATGGCAGCTGGGAAGTTGCTACTGACAATTGCACAGTGAACTGTTGCCAGAGAAGAGTAAACAGCTCTCACTTGTGCACACCCTGGAGAGGTTTTGTTGGTCATTGCATGATGCTAGATATCAAGTTGCAGCTGGAGTATTGTTACTGTAGTTCATTTTCCAATTTTTTTACCGAGCTATTCACTAAATAACCGTAATAGTTAAATTATGAGTCTTGCCAGAGGGTGGTGCAGATGCTTGTGTTGATTTGAGAGGTCTGGGACAGATTCATGGGAGAAAGCTGCACCCTGGGCTCTGAGACACAAAGCTAGTAACCTAAGATCAGGATTGTTTGAACCATTCTTAAAGCTCATCCAGTTTTGGCAGCTCTGAGAAACATGTTACTGGACTGGATGGGGCTCTGACCAGATCCAGTGCAGCTGCTCTCATTTTACATCCTCTTTCCCCCAGAAAGCCTGCTGCCCTCCTACCTACCCAGTGAGCAAAGTGGGAAACAGCCCCCAAGACCAACACACTGCGTGGTGGTTACCAGATGGCGCCTACAATGTGTCACCTCATGGCTAAGGTGCACTAGGAGGTATCTATTTGGGGATCCCAGGATCTTTAAGATCCATCAGTAAAATATTTTCATCTCTAGGTCCATATTAGATTGTAGGACAGTCACCATGTGACCCCAAATACCCAAAATTTGTCTGCATGTTGGTTTGATCTTAATGTCAAAACTGAATACCCAAAACCAGCACTCTGAGGAGACAACTCATTCCCTTTTCACTGTCTCTTGTCTTCTAGTTTGTCACTGCTCTTAATATTTCCAGCAAACCTAGGATGGTTTTAGTTGGGTTGGTTAGAGTTTTGATGTCTTCAGAATTTATGAGGCACTCAGCTTTAGACCACAAAAAGAAAGTAAGTCAAAACCAGTCACAAAGCTGTCAGTTCACAGCTCATTCCAGCTCATCCATCTTTCACTTCTCATTTATTTATGTGGTAGTATTTCCCACAGCAGAAATCCCCAGTCTGAGTGCATGGCTTAGATACAGCTCCTGTTCAAGCTATCACAGATTTATCCCAAACCCCACTCAGACAAAACTGTAATGAGAATGGCACCAGCAGAGTAACCACTGAGCTTACAGGCAGCTGAGTGAAGCATCCCCGTGCTCTCATGGGAGCCTCCTGTTTCTGTAAAGCTCTGGACACCCACGTCAGTGCTTCTGCCTACAGGTTGTACAGCCTAAGAAACACTGGTTTGTTTATTGACAGGTCAAAAGGAGACATAACCTCAAAATCTCCTGATTTGGTGGGATACATAGTAGGGCCCGGCTAGCACTTTTCCACCAAAGGTTATTGTGCCACCTAAACAAATTCAACTCCTCTTTCAGCCCTCCATTTGGGTTTTCTTGGTGTACAGCAACATCCTGTTCCTTCACCTGAGCTGTGTACAGCCTCATATGCGCTGCACAGAAAGGCTGCACCGTCAGGCGTGTGCAGGGCTAGAGAAGAGCTGCTCTCTGGAGAAACACTTCTGGCCATTTCCCCCCTCCAGGAGAAGGGAGGACCTGCCCCAGAGCCTCCACCTACTATCAGCTCATGGTGTGAAGGTGCAGTGCTGCCCACACCCCGGATTTCAAGGCGAGGTGTGCAAACAGGTCCCTGAGGCCACCAGCAAGGCCGGACAAGGTTGATGAACTCTGAATAGCACCAGCTGAGAAAGCCCAGCCACAGATGAGTGAGCAGCTTGCGACTAGGAACTGAGAAGTAGTTCTGGAGATAAACATTCAAGTTGATTTCTGGAGTTCTATTTGTCCATTAAAATGGTATTTTAAAACCATACTGAGGCAAAGAGAAGATGAGGGCAGCAAGTAGGCCAGCTGGAACTACTGGAAGTAAGGCTATTGGCTGGCAATAAGGTCAGTTTGCAATGAACAGGGGCAAGGTTCAGATCTTCCCAGAGCCCCATCTGAACTCCATGGAAGAAGGGAGCGATGGGGGGGAATGTGTTTTTAAGTATTGGGTTTCTTTCTCATTGTCCTACTCAGATTTGATTGGCAATAATTTTTCCTGAGTCTGTTTTGCCTATGACAGTAATGAGTTAGTGGTCTCTCCCTGTCCTTAATCCCAACCCTTGAGACTTTTGTTCTACTTTCTCTCTCCTGTCCAGCCAAGGAAGAGAGTGATAGAGTGGCTTTTGGTGGGCACTTGGCCTCCAGCCAGAGTCAGCTGGACACAATGTCCTTAAAGAGTTTAAGCTTGTGGGTATGATTAGATGAGACCTCCAAACACGAGCTCTATACAAGAGCTGGTAAGAGGGGAAAGAGACTTTCCTATTTAACTCAATGACAGGTTCCAGTACTCACTGGACATTGGAAACTGCCTTGATTGCCAACACTCCAAATAAATTAAACAGTGTTTTGAGATACTTGGGATTAGGTTTCCCCACTCAAGAGAGTGTGATGCTCCTGATTACAGCACATCACCTTCCTGTGAGCCAGCCCACCACACCGTGTGAAGTGAAACACTTCTGCAATGAGGACTGGAAAAGATGCTCCACCAGAGACTACTGTAACAGCAGGTGGGAGGTGCTCTTCTCACGGAGCAGCCTCAGGAAGTGAACTGTGACCACCCACACCATGGGGGATGAGCTGTAAATACCAAGTTTTGGGTAAATAATAAAATTCCTGTCTCCTTGCCAAACAGCTGTTGAGTTAGTAGGGGAAGGGGTGCAAGATTCCAGAAGCAGCTTGTCCTTTTGTACAACAAAATCCCATCTTGTACAACCTCATGGTGTTCTCAGGAAAACTAGCAGTGAGTATTTACTTACCACCCTTCATCTCAGGAAACCATGCATGAATGCAAGCACAGGAAGCTGCATTTTAAATGTCAAAATACGATTTAAAATCTTCACATCAGCTATGCTTTTCCAAACTAGAAAAATGCCAACAAGAATAGTACAATGCAAGAAGAAACTAAATTACATTTTTCTCTTTTCCCTTCATAAACCACACTCTCCTGAAGTCCAGCGCTAATACATTAAAATGTTTTTCACCAGTGGCGTTTTGCACGTCAGGAAGAGCTCATAATTTTACTTTGAATTGGTATTTGCATATTCAGTTAGTCAAATCCATTTCCTCTCATGATTAAGCATGCTGTATAATTGATATTCTTCTTCCCTGTAGTGTGAACAGCATGTGATTCAAAACTTGCCTTCATGGTATCTACCCATGAATGCTAAAGCACAACACATGCAGAAAAACACGTTGCATTCCCATATGCTCAGGCTGGAGGAAAATAGCTGTAGTGCTCCCTAACTTACCTCTCTTCAGAGGACTGGGTGGTGTCTTTGATCTGAGAGAGAAATATTTGCCAGGAAATACCAAGAAAGTTCTCTCCACTTGTAATTTTGTGAGTTTGAGGGATGTTGAGGGAAATGAGCTGATCAGACTGAGAATGTATCCATTTCTTATAAGGACAGCAACGCCACAGACTGTTTTAGGCTTCTTTTTCATGGTTTTTGTTGGGGGTGGTTTTTAAATACTGAATTTGCTTTAGGAAATGAGCCAAACTTATACTTAGAGAGTTGCTCCCAAAATGCACAACCACCCCCGTGGGGTTTTTGCCCCATACAGAATACAGGAAACAAGAACAGAGCCCTCTGCTTCATCAAACATTTAAAGAGGCATCACATGCCCAGCCACCTTCTCCCTGTATTTAAAACTTTCTTCCACCCTAACCCAGACTTTTTAAACTTTTGCTAATTGAAAAGTAAGCCCCTGGCAAGTATAAAATTTTAATATTAACCCACCTGGGACATCCAGTGAAGGAGAAAAGTTTTTAAAGAAATTGAATCTGAGGAAAAGATAATTGCTGAAGCAACCCCTAGAGTAACTGAAAACCTTTGCAAACCAGTACCCAGGTGCTGACCACAGGCTTAGAAGCAACACACACTGCAGTGCTGGGGCATCCTTCACAGGCCTATGCCTACCAGCCCTCAGTGTCAGCTGTACGTGTTTCTCCACTTCTTAGCAAGCCTTAATTTCTTATTCAGATCAATGTTTCTAATTCTAAAATGATTCATAATACCAGGCAATGTCCTTACATTACAAGACAGCTTAATTTACAAGTTCATTCCATGCCAAGAGCAAGGCAGCAGAATCCCTACTTCTAAATAAAATCTATTTTATGCCAAATATCCTTTCCAAAGCACTCTAATGAGCTGGCACCAAATGGCTTCACAGGAACATCCTACTGTCAGCAGTGTTTTGTGTTTTCCAGGCATTACTGGCACCGTATGCCACCTCTTCTTTTTCCTGCATGTGGTCGTCAGTTTGTTCTACCCTTCTCCAAGTAGTAAGCATGTAAATTTCTGCTCTCAGCCACTACACACATTAAAAAAGCAGGTCACTTCAGTATCTTGTACTTCCGCTTTGTCATGTCTGGAAATATTAAACACCACTATTAAATATTTATGTATTGAAGCAGTTCTGTGGCTGATCGAGAAAGCGGTCAGTGTTGGAGTCTGAATCGCAAATGCCGACATAACACCTCTCATTCATACACAGAGAATTGCTTCAGGTGTTTACATGAATTATCCTGAAGACTTTGCTCAGCCCAAATGCTCTTTGCCCATGAAAAAGCTGAAGGTGGCCACTCACTGGCCAAGTAGGAGTTGAGAATAGGAGAATACTTTAAGGCCTCTCTTGACAAGTAAGTATTTTCCTCTAAGGAGGAACCAAAAAATTAAACCAAAACACTGCATTCTCTCTATTAATTTAGCCATAATGAGACAAATTCTAAGCTAGTTTCTCTGCCACTAGAAGAAACTTTCCCTAAGTAGTAACAGAATAAACTCCAGAAAGAATCCCAGTGTCTCTCCCCGTTGCCCAGCAAATACAACACATCCCCACAGAAGCAAAACGTGCTGTCCCAGTATTTTAACATTACAGGTAGAGTATTGTTACTCATGAGTAGTTGCACACATTAATTGATACGTTTTGTGCTGTATTGCCATCCATAGGCATTGACAGCTGAGTATAGCAAAACATTAAAAAAAGAAAAACAAGGAGGGAGAAATAATTTCTTTGGATGAAGGGAGGATGCATTTCCTCACACCTGCCCCAACTGAAGAACCTCCTAATGGGACAGATCATGTCTCTAGAGACACAGTAAAAAGCCAGCAAAGCTGGGGAAGCAGCACACCAATACCAGGCTCCTAAGCTCTGCAGAAGCCAGTCACACCACCCAGAAACCTGCTACCTCTGCTCATCAGCCAGCACTTGGGCCTGAGCAGGTTAGTTGCTGGCTGGGGAAGGGACTGGGCTCTGCTGATGTAAAGAAAATTCAGCTGGTGCAGGTAGGACATGATATGATTTCAGAAGGGTGGAAGCAATTAAAGAACCTTATTTACTCCTCCTTGCTGTTACACTGTGTCTGTGTTTTAATGGAGTCCCTTACTCCAAAGGATTGTTCAGTGCAGTGACATGTTTGTCAGCATTAATGCCCTGTGCTGTAAAGCACCTACTTCTTCCCTCAGCTACCCTAACTGCTATAACTGACGACCTTCCCTCTGGAGACCCACCTTATCCTCCACTTCCCTGAACAACAAAGCCTTGTCCTGAATGGCTGGCTAATGTCTAATTAGCTGCAAGGTAAGGATGAAGCGTGAATTTAGAAAACCGAAAGGCAAGTTGCAAGGCTGGAGACTTCCATTTAACAGATTTTTGTGTTAAGATTATATACTTGAAGGCACAGAGGTAGAAATTGTGAGCAACTAGAAAGTTGCTCTCTCCAGTAGAATTTTATGCTGTCTCTGATCAAGGCTGTCAGACCCCTGCTACAATGGAAAGGGGTTATTTTTAATAATTAATAATTTAAAATAAATTCCATTGAAGCTGCAGCAGTGCTGTCTTCATGCTCTATGTAATTCTGAATGGCCAGCCCATGAACAGCTGGTGAGAATTTAAGATCTATTTTGTGAACCTACTTTGAAACATTGCTTGTCTTCCTTTAACAAAATATAAGAAAAATGAAGGAAGATGTCTATTTTCTTGCAGGTTGGAAGAGAGTTTATATTCCTGTGATTCATTAAACCTGTGGCTTTGATGGGGTTTTCTTATGCTTTGTTTAATATTGTATGCACATTGCTATTAAATGTCATGAATATTGCTATGAAATGTAATGAATATTGTAAAATATGGGGTCTGAACTATTCATGAAATGCAACATGCAATTTCATGAAAACTGGGCATGTGTTGTCTTGGAGTATGCCCAACTTAGAACATATTTCACTGAGATCTTAATTGTGTTTTTTTATACACTGGCATCTATATTTTATGAAAACATCAGGGAGTCTTTTTAAAATACTTTCGATATTTCATGAAAATTGCTGAATATGAGAGCAGAACTTCTTTGGCTGAAAGTTATGTTTTTATGAAACTTTTTTCAATTATACAGATGAAAAATATTTCTTCATTTAAGAAAACAAAGCAGTGATACCCACTCATCTTGTTTTTCCAAGTCTTTTTGTTTATGGTGAGATTTTCTTCAGCTGTAACATGGCTAACCCCTCATCCTTCTCCTTCCCACCTTGTGAGATCCTGAAAACAGCCTTGAAAACACTTGCTGTCAGCCCCTTAGAGTCATAGAGTCGTTTGGGTTGGAGGGGACCTTAAAGATCATCTAGTTCCAAGCCCTCTGCTGTGGACAGGGATGCCTCTCACTAGAACAGCTTGCTCAATGATCCATCCAGCCTGGCCTTGAACACTGCCAGGGAGGAGGCATCCACAATTACTCTGGGCAACCTGTTCCAGTGCCTCAGCACCCTCACAGTAAAGAATTTCTTTTATACATTTCTTACCTAAATTTCCCCTCTTTCAGTGGGAACCCATTACTCCTTGTCCTGTCACTGCAGTTCCTGATGAAGAGTCCTTCTCGGGCTTCCCTGTAGGTCCCCTTTAGGTATTGGAAGGATGCTATGAGGTGTCCAAGCAACCTTCTCTTCTCCAGGCTGAACAGCCCCAACTTTTTCGGCCTGTCTCCATAGGAGAGTTCTAGTCTCTTTAGTCATCTCTTTAGTCATCTAGTCTCTCTAGTCATAGCTCTAGTCTTTTATCAACTTTGTGGCCCACCTCTGGACTCCAACTACTACGTATTGTTCAAGCACTTCCTCCTTTGATTCTTCTCTCCTTATGTTCAGATTTGCAAAGAAGTAGAAAATGGTGCTTGACAGCACGAATGGCTCATGTTGCATTACTGTGAAAAGCAGGCAGACTAACATGAACTTCTTATTTGGATGACTTAAAAGATGCAGTGTCCTACACGCTTCAGTTAAGAGAAGTTTGCATCTTCCCTAGACTGGAGACAAAATTTGTTTCCCCACTTTGTTTTCCACAAGTATGCCACCATATGGTCAGGGAGTCCTCTCTGTGTGCTCCCATGGCATATGGCCAGTGGGGGCAGGTGGGTGATATTTGTTGTGGACCTTTGATCAAGAAGAGCTGACAGTCAGCAGAAACAGTTCCCATCACTGCAGTGGGAAAGGGAAGAAGAGTTTTCAGAGGATGTTGGCAGGGAAATGCTTGGGAAGGCCATGGAAGAAATGTCACGCTTTGAATGCCTGCAGGAAGTAAGCTAACAATTGTTCTGTGGTTCCCACTTGCAGACTGTACCTAGAGTTAAAAAGCACAGATGTGCTTGTTCAAGAAGGCAAACGGAAACTCAGTGAGACACAGGCAGATTGATTCCCTCACAAAATGCTGCTGGCATGAAAGAGTATATCTTGATGTAGGGGAGCAGATGAGAAGGGAATGCTGCCTGGCAGTGTTACAGCTGTACCTTCAGTGTATCCTGCAGATAGGAACAAAGTTCATTCACCAGCTATAACAACCCCTGTAGGATTCCCTTGTAGAATTGCCTTGTTAGGCAATTAAATGCTCTATCACTGTGACATAATTCTGAGTCATCTGTCATAAGTGTCATCTCAACAACCTAATGAAAAAAATGAATCAAACTGCTTTAAATGATGCTTTGCTTCTAGACTGATCCATAAAATTGCTTCACTGCAAGGTTTTATAACCCTAAATCTAGTAAGTGGCATACTAAAAATACTCTCAGGGTAGACAGGCTGCTGATGCCAGAGAGATGATCTTGGACCTCTCTCTCGTCAGCCCCGTGTACAAGAAGCTGTCCTCAGCTCTGAGGGCCTGGCTTTGTCAGTGGCCAAGAGAGGCTCACTGTGGGCTGCTCTCTGATGAAATGTCATCCAGTTTGTCGGATAAATAACAATAAAACTACTGCTGTACATCTGGAGTTTGTCCAGCTTCCTATGGAGATGACACTTAATAACTCTGTGTATGCACAAGTATGTTCTCGGTAATTAATGTAAAAATTGTATCATGTCAAGTTTGAGATGTTAGAGGTATTAGGTTCCTACAGGTTTCACAAAAGTATGCAGAGGAGATACAGATGGAGGGGGACCTTCCATAAGCACCCTTCTTGAATGAAAGGCTGAACCCACTTTGGGTGCTGGTTACCACATAGAGGAGTAAATACATCCTGAATGTTCTATTGCCGTAATGTAAAACATGGCTAGTGTCATCAAATCATCAGAGGATACAGCTAGGAGATTCAAATCTGCAGGTAGCTAATTTCTTTTTGGTTTTGCTACTCATGAAACCTGCCGTTTGTTCTTTGGATAGTCTACAATTTTCTTTTACCTCACTGGTTAATAAAATGGGCTAATCCAGATGCCTCCTGGTTCAGGGGATACTTCACAAGTCCATTTGGAACCTTGCCTTCTTCCCCCAAGTCACAGAAGTCTGCCCCTTGCTGGCTGACACAGTGCTGGAGTACCACTGTCATATTCTGCTGCTGCTGAAGCCAGCACTGTGCAGGTAAAAATGCCCACAATTTTCTCCACAGCTGGATAAGGCCTGAAGGCAAAAGGACTGCTCAGTCCTGTTGTGAAACACAACAGAAGGGCTGCCATGCATTAAAGCTTATCTTTGCTGTACTACATCAATAAGCAGTGAACTGAAAACAAACCGAAGAACAAACACTGTCTTGGCAGTCAGTACACTCTAATTGGTTTGCATTGTTAGTTCACTGCATCTTCTTTCATGAGCAGTAGCTGAGCTTAATGCGAAATAAATACCCTTGTGAAGACAGATCTTTAGTTTTGGATTTGTCATCTCGTCCAAAATGTTGCAGTGTCACAGGAAAATAGCTATTTTTAAACATTTATTCTCTATATCACTTTCTTGAACTGTTTCGTAAAGTAATCTTTAAGACAGATTTGTGTGGCAGTTAATGGTATCCAGTGGAATGACTTAGCCAAAACAAAACAGGTACCCTCAGATGGGGTTTTTTACAGAGTGGGTAATGCAGTATCACAGGCCCAGCTCAGGAGAGCCCAGAACAGATCCCATAACTCAGCAGCAGCCCCTGCCCTCCACCCCCAGCTGGCTGCTTCTGTGCTGAGCACCTGCAAAGGAAGCAGGAAGCTGGAGCCTGCCAGCATTATTCTTTTCCAATAAAAAAAAGTGGCTGGCAAAAGTTGAAGGTTGCTTTGTGGTGTCTAATGCCCTCCTCAGCTTGCTCAAGGCAGAGTCTGGGACATGGAGACCGAGGTGATCGGAAGGTAAGTGGTTCTCCTACTCTTTAAGGTAAGAGGCCTAATGTCTGGTCTCACAGAAGGACACCAGGTTCTCAGGCTCATAATAGATGGGTTCTTCCAAGATCCTGGTGCACAGTAAGACACAACAGACCTCTGTCCTCTACAAATCCAGTTCCTTCTATTTGTTCAGTCTTACACACCTGGTCATTCTCCCCAGAGTTGTTCCAACACTTCACCTTTTCCCATCATTTGTCTTTCTCTTCATTGTACCCCCAAGTTTTCTCTTCCCCCGTTTTTCATCCTGTAGTTTCTGCTCATAGCAAACATTCACACATAGTTTCTTTTTGAACTATCTGACTGGTAACTCATGTAAAGCAGATCATTTCATAAGGTATTGCCTTTAAGTAAAAAGAAGAGGAAGACAGACAGTTTCCTCCAACAGTCCTTTCTAAATTCAGCACTTTGAATTATTTCTGTCAGTGACAAGCATGAACATTACATAAACCGGTTTTGCAGTTCAGTGGCCACTGTTGCAGTATGTTGCCACCAGAGTCATTGTCAAAAGGAAACTTCACAAGGCCACATTTTATTGACCAAGAGACCTCCTCCAGTATCTTTAAAGAGAGAATTAAGCTTTCCATGCAGGTCCCTCAGAAGTGCACAAGGTGCTTTTCTCTGGCTAGGATAAGTGTTAAGTAACTAGGAATATCTGAGATATAAATAAATTAATGATTTGCAGGTCACATCTTCACAAAAAATGGAACCTTCACTTGCTAGCACTTAAAAAGTCCTGTTTTATGAAATGGAAAGTGAATCTGGGGACTGCTGCCTGAATTTAAGTCACAAGGGTTATTCCACAAAAGCACAGTACATGCTGTATTTCAAGGTAATCTTGAGTACATGTGTGTAATTTAGACTTCCAAAAGAACCACTCTTTACATTTGAAGGGCATATCAGCTTCATTCTAGCAGTCAGCACTGTAATGTGATCCGCAGATGAAGCTGAGGACTGTAATTCATGAATGCACAGATTACCTAGGAATTATGGTGACTTAACTTCTTGGAAGGTTAAGGTGCCCTGCTTCAGGTGTGCCTCTGCAACAGCTGCTAAAATGTCAAAGATTTACAGAGATTACCCATGAAATGCAGTCATTCAGTTGCTGGAACAGGCACATGTGACCACAATAAAAATAGAAGAAGCGGGGCAGAAAACAGGAGCATGACAAGTCCTCTGCATTACAGCAACAAACTGGATTATACTGACCAAAAAGATACATGCATTTCAAAGAGGTTTTCTTGTGCCTACAGAATGTCTGAAAACTAGGTCACGTTTTAGTGGCCAAATTTGAGAATTTAAATACCATCAGTTTAATTAAATTAAATGTGAAATTTTATCTCCTTATTCTAAACAAGCCTAGCACAGACCTACTGTCTTTAAATCGCCTTCTTTGGCTGCATTTTCTGAGTGCAGGCTGACTTGGAATTCTGTACAAAATTGTTGCAATGTAGTTTAGAATTTCCCATCTGTATTTCCAAGATCCCATCTGGGACAGGTGAGAATGAGTACAAGGTTGTGTGTGCACCCTCAGGACATATCCAGGTAGAATATTTAAGCATTAACCAACACCTGCAGAAAGGCAGCTAGACTTAACTTCACACTGTGATATCCAAGACCATTACTAGATTTAGGCTTCTCTCCTCCTGATCTCACCAAATGAGGCTATAGGATGCACAAAAAAGAAAAAAATACTTCATGTCTATAATTTCGTTTCATTGATTGAAATGAAAATTAGTCTGCTGGTTTGGTTTTCTCCATTCAGTACTAAATAGAGTTGTTCTATCTGCTGCAAAATTCAGACATGATGTTTTCATATATTAAAGCAACAAACCATGTTATGAACTTTCCGTTACGCATGCAATCCTAAAATAATCCGTTTTGCTTTCTGAAGTTGTTTTTTTAAAATCAGAACTGGCATGTGTCAGGACAGGAAATTAGAAAACAGATTTTCTCCTTATGAGACAATCAATACAGAAAAAGATATGCAGGGAGTTAGGTTAGAAAATTGCTTCACCGTATGTTGTCCACAGAGATATAAAAGAGGAAAATTAAAGAGTTGAAGGTGTGAAAATAAGGGCCAGAGCTGGATTTTAAACCTTCCAATGAGAGGTTTAAAGGATACATTTTTTCAAGGAGAATCAGCTTGATTGTCAAAAGAGTCCAGGCCTAGATAAAATCTCCCAAAACAGCTCAAAAGGAAACAAGGTGTGTAAATTTTACTGTTTTGCATAGCTGTGGATGTCCTTTCTGCTTAGGTAAGAATTCAAAATTACTGCTGAGAAATCTCTTTGTAAAACCTTCTTTCTTACTGCTCTTGCCTAACAGGCTTCAAAATTTCTGCAGCAGTTGCCCAGGTACCTCACTATCCAAGAGCAAACCCTGTAAAATCTAAGTGAAAGTGGAGAAACTCCACATGGAAGGCCAGGAATCCTCCAGAACCACAAGGAGTTCCTGGGTTTGCTCGCTAGGTCTGGGTAACGCTTGCCTGCATTGTCTGGGGAGCCGAGGCTTGTGGCAGGCCTGAGCAGGGACAATTCCGTATTATCTGCACCAGAAGCCATTGATCCGGTGAACTGGGGCAGCAAAGCTGCCAGCAAAGGGGACAGAGTGAGGCCGTGCCCTCACCACTGTGACCACCACCTGCAGAGGGAGGGCAGCGTCTTGCTCTGGAGCAACTGGCTTTGCTGGGAAGGGTCAGTGATGTGCTCTTACACAATTGCTCAAAGCCACAGCTCTGGCCAAATGCTTCTTCCTACTTCTACTGCTATTTATGTATTTCCAGGCTGAAAGCTGGCATGCAGACACTAGTTGGCCTGAGAGATGACTGTGATTTGTTTTCACTAAAAATGAGCTCAGGTTCACCCCAAGAACTTTGAAAACTTCATAGGCTAATAGATATGTTAAATTTAGGCTCTGAACCAAACTCTGCAATTCTGGGGTTTCTGGGCACTACAGATATCAAACAATGTTGAGAATCAGGCCATATATTCAGTGTCTTTTCTTTAGATAAATATAGTTCTAAAAAATTTCCCTAACCCTTGGCATTGATGTGTCATATCATTAACAGGAACTTCAATGCAAACTAAAAAAGTCTTTTAAGAATGTTTTTAAAATACGTTATGATGTACAAGTTAGATTAAAGCCTGAAACCTAAAAATAATACTATGATAAAGTCCTTTTACTGTAAATTTTACTGCTGCTTTAAAAGAAGCTAAATACCTGAAATTATTTGAGGTGATACAATAGGTCTGCTAATTTTTTTTAAGTATTCACAAAAGCATGAAAAAGATAACCACGCCAAAATCCAACTTTAACCTTTGTTTCTTTTTCTTTTCATTTACTACAAGTTTTAGACATAAATAAAACTGGTTTCTAGTGTGTGACAAAAAGACTGTAGGAGCTTTATAATGTCAAGGTGAGAGCCATGTAAGCATAGCTCCAAAAACTATTCCATCTGGAGCAGACAGTAAGAGAACTCTCCAAAGCAAGAGCAGGGGGGTGTACAGAAGATGGTCACTGAGTAGCTGCAGTAGTTATCGGAGTTATTTACACGGAGAAAATTGAAATAAAATACTCTGATGTTACCATAATGTCTCTTTTTAGCAAACTTAAATAGCCACTAAGCGTGTGATAGATAGACAAGAAAAATATTAAGACAACTTTATTGATACAGCCTGTGTAAATCTGTTTTCTTTACATTATTTGTTCTCTGAATGAACAGAGGATTCCAGATTTTGCTGCATTATGGTCATAACTATGCCAGTTAAAAACAAAGTATGTGCAAGTAGGCTTGGATAAAAATAAGCAACTGAGATGATTTTCTTGATTATTGTCATCATAGATGGACATCTATGTCATGGGAACTGTTAAATGCAGTTAAATATTCTGGAGTTTTTGTTAAAAGTCTTCCATTTTCTACCAATTTCTAAAAAGGGAAGTTTGCAAACATTCTATTTTTTTTTTTTAGCAGCAATTCTAAATACTGTAACAGTGCCACATATAGAACTGGAATAAAAGGAGAAAATTACGATTTTTTAATGCTTTGAATATAATGAGTATAATGCTCTTGAGACCAGTTTTTCAAGACTGCTCAGCTTCCCCAAGTTGTGTATGAATAAACAGGATTCAGTGCCTCCTGAGGATACGTCCCACAACAATACAGACTGGGAATATTGTAAAGCACTAGCACCTCCCAGAGGATGCTGACTGCTACGAGCTCTGTAGCACCCCAAATAGTCTGTTCTCCCGGGTAGTAATCTCATTTTAGGGGTGCAAATGTTGATATGGTGTTGGTTTAAGATGTGACATATCTTGCAAATACTACACAGGAAGATCTCAGGTGAAGCCCTCACACAAGATACGGTCACACTGCCTTCAATCACAACCAGGGAATAATTTTCTGGTGAAACAGAGATCTTCTCACTCCAGGAACAAGGTGTAAGAGCTTCAGAAACCCAGAGCATTCAGCTCATGTTGAATCAGGAGTATGAAAGCAGACAGCTTCAATTTCCAAATGGAAAATGTTTTAAAACAATTCAGAACTCAGAAATTTAAGAGGAACTTTTGATTTTCCACCTTACTTGAGTTATAAGTCATACCATTACTTTTGCAAGAGTATGAATGTGTCAGAAGCTAAATCCTCAAATCTTTAAGGAATTGGTTTAATTAAATTGCATTTAAAACTGGTGTGTGAGTAAGCATAAAATAATCCCAGTTCAGAACTAAAACTGATACATATTACTGCAGGAAACTTGTTTTATTTTCCTGGTAATAACTAGACTCAGAACAGTAAAGTGCAATTATTTATAGTCTTACAGTTCCACAATATTAAAAAATCTTAAAATCTTCACCAGATTATCCATGCCAATAATTCAGGAATTGTTTCTTTTAAAATGCTATGTGATCATCTTACTTTAGCTGACTGCTGTCACCATACCACACACATGTCAAAATATTCTTCCCTTTCCTTGTTAACCAAGGCTTGATGAGATTAATGTAGTATTTATTACCTGACCCTGAACTGCAGGAAGCATATTCCACGGTGAGATAACAAAGACTTCCTGTTAGAGGATGATACTTCTAAGAGTAAATCTACTAAGCAGATTTAAGCAAGTGCTCTAATAGCTTTGAAAGCCAGCAACCCCAAACGATCCAAAGGAGTTCAAAGGAACTTGTTCCTTCTCTAACATCAGAGAAACAAATTTCTCATAATTCAAACAAAACATGGTAACATTCCTATTCCTATAGCCACTGATTTAAATAGAAATAGCACAGGAAACCTGAAATACAAGGTGTTATATGCTGAAAGAATATGAGCTCACAAGAGCTTTCTCAAACTTGAAGTGAGGTCGAAGAATCAAAACATCTAATGCTGGTTAATCAAATCACATGCTTGAGCTAAATTGAAAAACAATATAAGCTTATAAATAGCCCCAAAGATCATACATGTATGCAATTGGAGAATTTAGGTACCTCCACTATCTGTCTTCAGAGCCAAGGCCCAAAATTTAAATTCTAAAACACTCATTCAGCTGTTGCCTGTGTCAGGAATCATTAAACTCCTGTTTCATAGAAGAATGTAGGTGTCTAAAGTGGAATTTAAATCAAACACATGTACTTAAATCCAGCAGTGCCAGTCAAAACAGACCCCCACATTTCTACCAGTACAGGAGATACACGCATACTTCTTGACAGAAAACAGTGAAACAATCCAATCACAGGTCATTAAGCTTGAAGCCTTGCCTTATAAAACACATTCTCTCCTTATGGCCCAAATAATATTTAAGTATTCCATTTTAAAGTGGAACAGTTTCAAGTAGAGGTTGCGAGCCCTCCTTCAATGAGGAAAATTCCCTTCTTCAGGAGCTATGTCCTGTGAGTCCTCTTCAGGGAAAGGGAGGAACTGAAACACTTCTCCAAGATCCAAACTGAGTGGCCTGAGACATGAACTCAAACATTTGACATTTTCAAAATGTATAATTTTTTCTTGATGCATTTCTAAGGGTATTCCCAAGTATATCAATTTCTTACTTTCAGGGGAAAACACTTTGTTAAGTAAACAAAGTTATGAGCATTTATCAGTGCCCAAAATGTATATATTGTCTTGGAAAAAACACCTGGTTTTTCAAAACAGAGTAAATGAAAGATAAGCATGTTCCTACAGAAACATTAAACCTGCTTTAAAGTAAGAGCCCCAGCCTTCATTTCCTCTAAACTGAGAAATGCAGAATGAAATCTCATGCAGGTCAAGGGGAGGAGGCCCAGAGGACCTCAGAGAGCCAGAGTCAGTCCATATGTCAAACAGATGACATTAAGAATTGGCAAATGCAAGGTAATGTGTGCAGAAAGGAACAATGTGTTGAGTTTTAACTAACTTTACATCTCACCAAAGAGAAATCTTGAGATTAAAACCACAGTTCAATGCGCTGTGTCAGAGAACAATGCAAACAGTCTTAGAAACAACAAAGATGTTGAGAGGAAAGAAGAGTGTATTTCAACATTTTTTATCTATCACTGAGCTAGTCTCCTACAGGACTAATCTTGACTCACTAAGTGAAAGAACACATAAAGAACATACATGTGCAAAGAGAGGAGAACAACTGGAAAACAAAGTTGGGAAAGACATCTGTATGAGAAGACAGCCAAAGCATTGTAATAATTTGAATCAGAGAAGAGTAAAAATACTATAGAGGGACAAGAAATAATGGTACAAAGGAGGAAAGTTGAATGTTTCTGCCCACTTGTTCTTAGAAATACAAGAAATAATATATAATATTTTTGATAAATATCATCTATAAGGCTTTCCATTCCAATGTAATATACCCCAAGTGCTTGTCATAGAATTTTCTTTGGTTTGCAGCAGTCATGAGGAACCTCAGCTGAATTCTAAATGCCCTTATGCCTCATGTTGGAGCAGTCCTGTTCCTCTTGCGTTATATAATGCTATACAGAATTACAATGGAAAGCTGTTTTAGCCATGGAATCCATAGTGAATCATCTTCATTTCTGCAAAGAAAATACCTATTCTTTCTTTTTCAAGTATGTTTCTTCATGGATAATGAGATCAGCAGACAGCAGCTACAAAAACTGCTATCCAGGTTAGAGATTTATGGGGAAAAAAATTAAAATTTTTCTTCTATTAGTGAATATACAGAAGCAGTTCAAATTATAATGGAATGGGGTTGTCTCATAATAGTATCTACCACAGTAAGAGATACATTTAAATAGTATTAAATATAAAAATCTTGACCTCTAATCCGTTTGTAACAGGCCACAAAGCCAAAGTGAGTTCCAAAGGATTCTGTCCTGTCTGGGTTGTCTTAAAGACCCCTGGTCATGCCACTGGTTAGAATCTCAGCATCTTCCTAGATCAAAGTGAGCTTGGTCAATGAGAAAGTTAATTAACAGTAAAAGCAAAAATTAAAGATTATCTTTGGTAAGATATAAAAATATTAAATTGGTTAGGAAGAATCTGTTTTGCAGCTGACAATGTCATTTTTCCATAAATTTATTTTAATTATCATATTTTCCTCCTTTAACTATGTATTAATCAACACTTGTATCAGCATCCCTCATTTTGCTCAGACCAATGTCAGAAGTCTTCACTGCTCTACAAAATGTTCCACCTGATAAAGTAATTAACAGATATTACCTATACCTATAAACATTCATGTTCTTACAATCTCAGACTACCACTACCAGCTACAGTGTCCCTATTACTAGATAACACTCCGCAAAATACACCATTATCTTTAAAGAATATAAAGGTGTAGGGTCAGAAATAAAAAGGATCTTGGTCAAGCTGAGACCATGCTGTACAGCTTGGAAATAAAAAGCCTGAATAGAGTAAGAGATGTTCTAACATCTCACTGGGGCAGCTGTGAGAGGGAATCAATGGAGCTTTAGTTGATGCAACACAATCTCATCTGCATTTCAGACATGCAAGTTGCAGCTTCAAAGCTGTTGCACTGAACAACAGAGTTGCTTCATTGCAATTTTTCACTGGAAAGAGAGAAAAAACCCACAGAGATCCAAGTATTTTGAGCTAACCAAATTTCGGCCATTATTTTTTGTCATGTAGTTGTTGCACATGCTGTTTGGGTAAGCAGATATGGACTAATCTTCTTTATGCCTGCTCCACTGATGATTACATCTTGTCACTATTCCTATGCTGAGAAATGCAGTTCTCACCTGCAAAACCAAATGGAGCATTAGAAAAACATGACTCTTCTTCCTGATCACTTTTGCCTTTTGAAACCTGCGTATTTCTGAAGAGCAGTCTCAGTCAACATCCGTGCTCACAGTGCAGGGGCCGCTGGAGAAGCCACACGCACTACAGTAACCCTGAATTGTCACAACTGATGTTTACGTCTAATCAGTCTCACAGCCGTGACAGAATAATTTGGCCTGAATTGTTTGCTTTCAGCAGTCTGAGTCATATAAGGTGTCAATTATACTGATGTTAATAGAAAGATACTTAATTTTCTAACTGCAAGTTCATATAATGAATCAGACTGAAGAAAAAGGATTAGTTAAAAAACAACAAACAATAATTGCCTGTATTAAAAAAAAAATCACTCCAACAATATAAAATCTAGTTCAGTCTTATTTTCCACATGCTAGTCAGGTTATTTAAATTCATGAATAATGGATATATGTCTTCTGTGATGTCTCGTTGCTTTCTATGGTATGAAAAGACAAGCATTATGCAAATGCAGAATCTTAAAAACAGTCTCTTGTCGAATAAGTCATCATTTTAATTTTATGTTGTTAATATAATTGGCAAAATAGTTGATACTACTGATTATGCCTTTTCTTGTAAACCACTTATTTGATAGGCTTAAACAGCTGTGGGTTTGCCTCTATGAGTCTGTGAAGTTGTAACCAGGCTACGAAAGTGCAGTAGGCAAAGTCTTAGGCATATTATCCTACAAGCTGATAAACAGCATTTCACAGCAGTAAAGGTGTAATTCAATCAACATTGCTACATTTCTAAAGAAAGGGAGAAGGTTACTATTATTCTTCCCTCCTCCTCCCCAAGTAGTCAAACCCACGTGAATGAACAGAGATTTAATTTGCAAATCTGAATATAGATGTGCTTGATTTATATAGAATATCTTCAGACATCTGCAAACATCTGTCACTATTAATCAATCTGCATCTCAGCCTGGGACCCCTTCAGACAATTCAGCTCTTTTCAAAATTTCTTTTAGGATCCATCATATCTGATATAAAATCAGACCACAGGCTAATTCAAACATAGTGGCTGCAAGATTAGAGAAAACAAGGTTACAGTTAAGGCATGTCTTGTTCATCACTACATTACACCACTACATCACTACATTTCTGCAAGTGGAACCTTCCCAAATTCTACTGCAATAAAATGATTACAACCAAGAGGAAAATTCTGGCCAAAGATTTTGTTTGGAAATGCTTACTACAAAGTTATTTGCCACTAAAGTACTTCAAACTTCCCAAGTGCCACATCAGATTAATTCTACGTTACTACAGACACTGGGTGAAGAATTCTCTTCTCAAAAATACCGCTTTCAGTTTGATGAGACACTGGGGATCAAGCCAAAAGAAACACCCATTCAGCACCCAAGACAGAGAACTCAGAGACATTGTGACAAACTGGGATCCGACTGACTGAAGAGCAACCCTGCTGAAAAGCTCCTGGGGTCATCGTGGTGGGTCTCAAGCTGTACACAAACCAGCAGAGTGCACTCACAGGAAGCAAACGACACACATGTTGGGAGGAGTATGGACACCAAACTGCAGGAAGTGGCAGCATCTCCCTGTACTTGGCATGGGGGAGGCACCTGTGGAATAGTGGATTTAGCTTTGTACCACCTAGCTTGTGCAGAAAATTAAGATAACTGGAGAAGGTACAGGAGAGGGCTCTTGAGGCAGAGGACATGTGGGCTGCGAGGAGAGGTTGAGGGAAAAAGTCTTGTTGAGTTTGACACGGAGGAGAGGAAGGCTGAGAGGAACTAACTGCAGCCTAGAGGAAGTATCTGAAAGGGGTTACAGAAATGGTAGTGTCAAAATTTTTTTAAAATGGCCTCAATTTAAAGTTAATACTGGACACTAAAAAAATGCCAACAAAGGTACATTAAAGCTATTTTGAATTTTTTTTTCTAGGTTCCCAGCAATGATCCCTAATATCTATAGAGCTATCTGTTGGTCTGAAAATACTGGCATGGATTAGTATGGCCCAAAGCCTCACTTTCTTTCATATTACATGATGGTAAAATGTGGAGTAAACATCAGGAAAGGAATTGTATAAAACTGCTTATGTCAACTCTGCTATTTTCTCCTTTGGAATAGCAAATTTTTATGAGGCTATTTTAGCCTCATGAAAACAAAAATCTCATCTCACCTCCACATTAGTGTTTAGATAAACAAACAACCCAAAACAAATTGTAGAGAAACAGCAATCAGAAATGAGTTTACATTTGCACTTCAATTAGTTTACATTTCACTCTGTTATTTCACCCTTTGACCTATGCATGCAAATATACGCTGCACTTGAAAAAAAAAATGTGCTTTGAACTTTCCCTGTGGTTATAAAACTTCTTCCTCATGCCCTAACTAAAGGATGTTACTATTCTTTAACTGTTTTTATTCAGTTTAACAAATTTGACACATTCAAGGAAAAAAAATCTTTCTCTGCAATTAAGCTTAAGAAAAAACTCTATCCCTTCTAATCAGCAACTCAGTATTTCTGGCAAGTATCACTGAAAAGCATTAATATAGGTGCCAGGATCTATGCCAGATTTTGAAAGTCCTAACTTAGTCATTTGCCTGCAGTGATTTTATTTGTAAAGTTTTACACGTGTTATGTTTTACAGCTTGATCAGGAAATGTAATCTACCTGTCTTGAAAGTCCACAGCTATAAGCCTTTCATTTCTCACCTGCCCATTCTTTCCATATTGCTAGTAATAATAACAATAGTAATAATAATATTAATAATAACAATCATAACAGTTGTAACAATTATAACTATTATAACAATTATAACTATAACTTATAGTAATATTAATAAAAAAAACCACCAATCAACAAAATCCCAGCCCACACTTTGTGTAGGGACTAAGTAGAACTCTGTTTTATTTTCCATAAAAGCACTATGTGCTTCTGTATTTCCCTGGAAATGCTTCTCAGTAAAAATAACAGAACAGAAATTTCTAGGGGAAAAGAAATAGGTCTTTTGGATAGATTTTGAGTCGATAAAAACAGATATATTATTACCTTCTGATGCTGTACCCAGTTCCTTCATTGTCTCCACATCTGATAGCCTCCTTAAAACAGCAGTGTTGTCTGGCTGCCTAGTTGGAGTACTGCTCTTAAAAGGCTGCATTTTTTAATGTGGAAGTGATTCGATTGCATGCTTTCTCCTTAATGCTACACTGAAAGAAAACAGGTTTTCTCAAAAAATGGAAGAATTTAAATATTTTAGTAGAGCAAGTTTTATGATTCGGAAATGTTCCTTGAAAAAGTAAAATCTTCAATGCATTCAGAACTCTGGTGTGCAGGGAAACAACTTTAACAGTAGAGTTGAGAACGTTAACACACTGATGTGTATGGAAAATGTTCACAACAATCAAAGTACTGGTGTTTTATACTGACATAGTTCTACCTCTCTCTAAGCACTCCTGAGGCTGCCCCACAGCCAGAGCTGCCTGTGACCAAAGCTCCCAGGCCCAGCTCCGGTACAGCTGGGTGTGTAACCTTAGTTCTAAGCACTAAGCAAACTGCAATGTGAGAAGGAGCCGAGAGAGGATCTGCAGAGTGAAGCCAGGCAAGATAAGAAAGGTAAAAGAACAAATAGAGGCTTACTGAGATAAGGATTCTTAGGCGTTTAAGGGGCAAAGAAAAACAACATAAAATGTATAAAAACTTTCAGGGAAAAAACAGAGAATCAGAGGATTAAATTCAGCATCATCAAGCATCTGTTCCAAGGAGGAACAGAAGTCAACCTTCCCCCTCTTGAATGATACCAATCTGGCCAGCATTTATATAACATTTGCAGTAATAAATGCATGTTTCCTTGTGGGGTTGAATCATCTGATAAATACCAAGTGAATGATCTGTCTTATGCAGTGTTCATTTTGGGGTACTTTGGTATTCTGAACACCTAAATCCTGACTGAACTGGAATGGAGAACTTTCAGTGACCAGCAAGCAAAACCATGAGAGATAGAAGCTTTTTCTGACTGGTCATTTCAGATAAGCTCTTTACTCCTCTACACAATCAAATGAGTTCTCACTTATCACAGAACTATGCCATTTTAAGACTAGAGGAGTCCTCCTCATCAAAAAACTGATAACTGTACTTGGACAGTTGAAAGGCCTGTTAAGGGAAAAGAAATTAAATTTTACCTAGACTAGCAACCACATAGGATTAAAGGTATAACAACACAGTGATGATTCCCTGAGTAAGCTTGAGTGTGTAGAGAAGCTGTAGATACCAGATTCCAAAAACTGTAACTCCTGATTCCTTGGGGGATTAGTAATCAACATGCAGTGTCCACCCAGCCAACTTTAATACACATGACATCACCGTTGATCAAGAATCACTTAATCTGTGAAGACCAGCCAGTTGCCTGAGCAAATCTTACAAACAAGGCATCTTCATACAGCACTGGCACTATGAGTCTCAGCAGTTCCACTAAAAAACTTTTTATGGGTGGACCTTACAGTTCTACATCTTCTGTCTCCAGAGCAAGAACAAAGCCTATTGGAAAGGCATTTTTTGGAAGGCAGAATACAAGGTCTATGCTATATTCAGCATAAACAGCAGCTTGGGAAAGTTATGAAAGCTTAAACTAAAGTCTAACCTCACCTTATGTTTTCCTGTTTTAAACAGAGCATAAGAAGCAAAACAACCTAAAATTCCTATACATTTTCATGATCTTCATAAACTGCTTGCACCACAGGGTTTGCAGGGTTCAACTATAGAGTCTCAATAGCATCATGTATTGCTTCTTTCCAATTTTTTTATTACCAATGCAGAATAAATGACAGAAAGCAACAAATGAAACTGTGGGCATTTTTCTTATCAATAGAAGTTTTTCATAATGACATCAGAGTATTTAGTACATACAGTATGAGTATGCAATATTATCATTTTTAAAACATTTCCTTGATAGTTTCTAGAAGTCTTCTTCTAAAAATCTGAAGTTTGCTTTGCTCCAAGATGCACTGAAGTCCCCAAAGTCAGAAGCATTTCCCCCAGAAACTTTTACACCTTGTACTGATAGCACTCCTACCACTGAAAAGTAGTGCCATATTATACTTGCAGCATGTAAATGTGTGTAACAGACTCACAAGTCTAATCTTGCTCCAAGATTGGTTCAGAAATTAATGAAAAGTTAATACCATTAAATTTTAAAACAATGATGTTCTAAAGGTTTGGCTGTGTTTATGCAATGAACATTTTACATTCATTTTTGCATAAACAGAGCATGCTTTCAATTACACAAGTTGCTTTACATACAAGTTCTCTAGCACCTGCAAAAAAAAAATCTTGTGGAATATCAATTTCTACTCAAAAATATGTTGGTTTAAATTTTTGTACTATGATTTTATTCATATGATATTGCTGAATTTATTCTAAGGGAATATATTTTCTTTGAAAAAGTAATATTTTTGAAGTATTTTCTGCTATGTAATTTGTACATGTTAAAAACAAAGATTGAAAAAAATCCCTAGGGTTCCTTCTCAGATTAACTGTTTTCATTTTGTATTTTAAACTCATACTTTACTTTGCCTGCATGTCAAGGAAGGGAGAATAGCTTGGAGTATTGATGGGAATTAAGTACTGGTGAAGAAGCTACTGCAAAAGAAGAAGGCCATTAGGCTGCCAAGCTGCCAATTCACACTGGTGCTCAAGCACAAAGAAGTGTAAGACCCCTTTTGGACCCAAACAACACCACTACTGAATATGGATGACCAGCAAACAAAGCTATTTTCATTACCCAATTTCTGTACCTTTTCTAACACACTGATTATGGTAAGAAACAGGAAAAAAAAAAAATTATCCCCATTGGAAAGTTTTCGTACCTGAACTTCAATATATGTTGACTAAATTTAACCAAAGTTCTAGAGAATCTCAACACATTTCACATGTGCTGCATGTGCTTTCCATCCAAGTGCTGGAAAGCATTTGGAGGACAGATGTGGAAACACAGCTAACCCAACATACTCTCTGAAGAGAAGAGACAGGCTCATGAACTATAAAGTTATGATTTAAGCAGCAGCATTACACTACATGAGTCTCATTACACCAAGTAAACAATGCCATTACAAACTTAACGATATTCTTGAGACACCCACATTAGCACCACTGGTCTTTTATTTATTTCAAATTACTGTTCTTATTTACCTCAGCAGGGCTCTATGAGATTAACTCCCCAGACTGCTCAGACTCCTATGGGGATGATTTATATTGTCATTCCAATATAATGTTTCCCATAATTGTACTGTGTTTAAAAAACATTAGAGCCCAAGGGGCTAGACAAGGAGTTATATTATTAACAGCATGCTCATATAAATCAATTTACTCCCTTGGAGGGAAAAAAAATTGAAAAAAAAAGACTTTAATAAGATTACAGAAGTACAAAGCCAATGCAACTGCTTTAAGTGTGTTTAATCAATAACTGTAAAAGCGTCACAGATAACTCCTGGAAATGAAAACACAAGCAGGAATCCATTTCTGCATGTGTAGTACTATTGACATTAGCAAACAGATCACAAAAATTAGGAAAAATATCATTTCACTGAAGAGATTCAATCCCAGAGAGGGGTGAGTGCCCCAGTATATGCCAAGTATTTTTAAGAGCTCCCAGACTCCTGTTAAGATCAGCCTGACATTAGTGGCAGACATAGATTTATAAACGCATCATTTTAAAGATTCCAAATGCATTGCAGGGATCAAGAGGCAACCCATGGTTTCAGAAGCTGACCATTAAGGATAAAACCTAATGATAAGGGTTATGTGGGTAGAAAACCAGGGAACTTCAGTCTCTCTTTTCCATTACTCACTAAAATATCTCATTTTCTTTTTAAAAAATCTCATAATTCAATTTTTAATATGCTTAATGTTATGTGCAAGCATAAGATAACTTAATACATTCAGAAGATGGATTACTTGTAGCTCATTCTGACCTGAGCCTCTAGATGCAGTATTGCTAATTATATTCACTGATCTAATTTTGCTGTACTGTAGCTATATTCTAAGATACAGCTGCCAATCACTTTAGAATAAATTGAGTGGAATGAAAAACTACAAGACTGAAACAAGGCAACAAATATTAAAAAACCCCACTTTTCTGATATACTTGCTGTTTGAAAATGTAGCAGCTCACTAAACCCAAAATGTTTTTCTCCCCACAAAAGAACAGGCTATTATGCAATGAACATACCATATATCCTACTGCAGATGTACCTTTAGGATAGATGAAACTTCTATTGCTTTAGTGAGTTCATCCAAAACCACTTTATGGTGATTCCATTTTTGTGAAGCTACAGCTAGGTGATCAGAATCACAACTAGTTTTTGCAGTTTTAATCTTAGTTAAGTTTTCTTTACCCTAATGAAAACTACTTTTAATCTTTTTCTTCTGCAGCTGTTATATCCAAGCATCTGTTTACTTCAAACATCTCCTCTAAGATACTTCCAGGTAGTGTCTGTCTTAGGACAGGCTCTTGCTTTCTGTGAAGCACTCTGCTTTACAGGATTAAATTGAAATATGCCACTTCACAGCACCTGAAAACCTAATCCTTCTTTCATTAACTAGAACAATGAAACTTGCCGCTGATGGAAGAACTAAATTATTATTTCATATCACAAAATCTTCAGAAATAAGGGAGATGGTTCATAAACCTGACAAGCTAATTTAAATGTTGCAAACTTATCATAGTACCAAGCCACACGAAAATATTATTTACTTCAGGCTTGTAAAAAAAACCCTAGTATTATGAACAGCAAGAGAAGGGACCACTGAAGGGGTAATCCTGGACCTAAGGTAAAAGATAAATGGGGTGGCACTAGAGCAGATCAGACAGAAGGGGGTAGGAAATTAACTGGGTGTTGGTTGGTATCAGCCAGTAATGGAGGAAATTGGAGTTCCTCCTGCACAACTGCCTTCTGAAATCGGGTTAAAAACTTGGCTTGAAAAAGAGTGTCCTTCTGAACAGCATTAAGACCTGTGCCTGTTTCAGCTTGGCACTACCCCATCTTGAGAAAAATGAAAGCACAGCACAAGATCAATAATGGTCATACAAACAACATGCATGTGTGGGTCAGGTGACCATGTTACCTTCCTTAGGAAAAAAACAGGTAAATCAGGTGAATTAAACAGATATAACATTTATCCCAGTCTTTTTGTAGCAGGATTTTAATTTTCTTCCCAGAGCAGTTTTAAAAGCCAAATCCATTTATAAGCATGGCATCATTCCTTGGAAAATGCAGTTGTTCAGTGTTATCCACTGTTTTTGTGATTCCTGGCTTCTGGCTTTCATTAAAGCAAAAACTAAAGAGCACATCTTAGCATGAAGATCCATAACAGAAAATTTAATTGTCTGAATAATTTAAAGGACATAGAGTATATTTTAAAAATTTAGATTGCTACAGCAGATTACAATTGCTTAATCACAAACTCCTCAAAATTATTCTCTTTATTTTATTTTTAAAATGCTTCTCTAAAAGTATTTCTCTACAGTGAGGATGACAAGAGGTTAGAAGGATATAGAGAAATACCATCTATCTGGGTTTTTTTCTAACTTATTTTCTCCTGCATCAAGTACATGTTGTATGGTTAAGCATCAGGCTGCCATGGGTTTCCCAAGTGCAGCTGCACACTCCTACAACAAAGAGCTGCCACATTAAAAAAACAACAAAACTAGTTATACCAGGGAAATTATTGCTGTTTATTCATTTTTTGCATATTCATTAGCTCTGACAAGTCATGAATGCATTGGGTCTCTTGCCTTTGTCCATATTTTATCTGTCAATGTGCTGTATCCTGAGCACATCAGAGCTACTGCAGAGACTGCGGCACATCCAGGTGTGTCAGTGCTTTTCACAGCAAACCGTCCTGTGTAAGTTATCTGGACAATGCAAGAGGTTCTGCACTTTCCCATTAAATATGTGACTGGTGCAGTTGTCTCTAGTCCGGATAGTTAAAATTAGAGTTTGGCATGGCAGAAACATAATTCAAAACCCCCTATGCTCAAAAGGGCAATTTGGGAATACATCAAAGGTATCTCATATCTACCTGCTGCCAAAAGAGCAGCAGTCCCACTGCCTTTCCCAGACTGAGCACTCGACCCAACGCTGTCATTTATCTGATGCCATGGTAAGGCAGTTCATGGACCCAGCTTGGCAGCAAGTTGGAACCATTTCTCTGCAGGACCAGACACACACCAATGCCAACTGAGAGACAACTGTAGCACACAGATTAAAGAAGGGATCAGAGCTGGAAAAACAGAGCTGTCTGGATTTGCAGCAGCTGCTTTGGTTTAGCCATACCACCCTGTAAGAAACTGAGTATCTAAAACTGACAAGAAAGATTAAATGCAGATTAGGAAATCCAATATCCTATTACCTCTGCAACGTTTATGTTCCTGAACCAGCTTTCATCCACAGAGGCAGGAGAGTCTAAGGCATTCTCCCAAGAGCTGATACTTACAAATGCTATTACCAAGAACAGAGCAGGCTTGCTATTTTTTTCGTTTTAAATCACAGTGAGATATATTTATTAGTGAAAGCAGGACAGCAGTATGTGAAAGACCAATATGAAAACCCCTTTTGTGCACGAAGAAGTTCAGACCACATCTTCCATTTTCTTAAATAGTACCCTCTCCATCAGGCCCTATTCTGAGCAGAATAGTAGACCAACATCTACAGCTCAGTTCCCAGTGAATTGCAGGCCCTAATCAAAAGCACAGTAAAAATTACATTTTCTTCAGCGGGACAGAGCAGCAACTACACAACAAGCCATTTTGAAATTATTAGCCCATCTAGGTTCAGAATCATACCACTGAAATGACAAAATATAAGTCACTTTAAACTCAGGCTGCAGAATACATGCAAGTCCTCACTCATAACAAAACTACATTGTATGAAAAATAACCTTCATCACAGCCGTTATTTTACTGTTCATAGGTGCTAGAATTATCCACAAAAGAGGTAGTTACAAATAGAGTTAAATAAAAGTGAACAGTTGTGTAGAGCAGCTACCTTTAAAGATTAAAATGCTTTTGCTTTTACTGAAGACAGGATCTGTACGAGAGTCACATTTCCCCAAATTGTAATGTAGCTCTTGAGAGCACAGAAACAGGTTGCTGTGGAACACGGAAACTCCTTGCCTTGGAGCAAAAAAGGTAGACAGTAATGACAGCCCATTTTATGCCCCTGTGACTGAAGAGGCGATTAGGTTAAAGAAAAAAAAGTTATAGCATGGTTAACAGAGGCTCTGAGACCTGAGCTGTACTTCAGGCTACTGAAAAGGTTCTTTGAATTATCCTTTCTGTACTCCATTCATATTGTTCCCACAGAGAAAAAAGGGAAGCAAGCAAGTAAACATTCCATGCTTTGTGCTATATTCTGTGATCGATGCTCCCAGTACTGAAGAAAAGATGTGGCTTAAACTCTCATTTTCAAGCAAAGATGAGCAACAGTAGACATAGATTTTATTCCAAGAACAGAAGTTTAGGGGGAAAAAATCAGGTACCTTATATAAACAAGGAGAAAATTTTGATTGTTCCAATTCTAAATTGCTGACAGCTGATGAATCTGTAAGTGTATTTTTAATAAAAATTATCTGGTGGGATTTCAGGTAAATCCAGAAAGAGAATACGGGCACTAAAGTCTGTGTATCCACCAAGTGACAAGGGCAGTGTCAGGGGTGCTCTTTTCACCATTCATCACCCCTCTTGAACCAGTGTAAATGTGCAACAAATTCATGAAAGCACCACTGGAGGAGATGGGATGAGCATGAGTCTTGAACCGATGGCTAGGAAAGCCATTTTGGAAGGAGACCTTATGGCTCTGTTCATTGCAACTAAAGCTCTTATTTATATTGCCTGTATTTCATTTCACATAATTTGATATAGGCAAAGAATCCTAGGTGCAGAGACAAAGAATTTGCAGGATCACCTGTCAGTAGAAGGCTCAACTTCAGAGCCTTTCCTACAGTTGCACTTGCGTGATCTCTCAGGGAGTCTGAATTTTTCTCTAGATTTCTGCAGTTTCAATGAACAAAACAGAGCCACATGCAGTAACCTGCAGGCAGCTGCATCTTTTTTTTTTTTTGAGATGGGAGATAAAGTTTTAGTAACTCTCACGCCTCAGGTTGGAGGGAGGTGTGGAATAGGTATAATGCAAGAAGTCTCAGCTGCTAAAGAGATATTACCTGTGCTTCAAAATAGAGCCACAGTCAGCTTTATGTGCACTCAGTGCTGTATTACACAGCCTTGTGAAATCAGCCACTCTCGGGAATGGAGGTGGGGAGAGCTCAGTTTTGGTTTCTGGTTAGGCTCAGGCTGGAGCCGTGCAAGGAGCTATAATACCTGCATGGTTCTGACCACCTCTGCAGGCCTGCAGCAGTCCAGGTGCAGGCATCCTCTTTAAAAAACACAAGCTTATGCTAAGTTGACTAAACTCTTGCGGAGCCTTACTTCCAGCCCCTAATCCCTCTCTTGGATAGAGCAAATTGTTGTGCTACAAAGATACATGATTATTAAAAATATTACCACAAAAAACAAGCCTATTTTTAAAAAAACGAGAGTTATTATGTAAGATGTTTTTTAAAATTAAAAAATCATTCTAAAAATTATAGAATTATTTTACTTACCAAATCAAATCTTTAAAGTCGTACAGTTGATCCCACAGTTCAGTTAAAGTTTGAGCATCTCTAATTGGCTGTATGCAACATTGTCCCTCTTCCTCTCTATGAAGAATTAAGAGAATCAGGCCTTTGACACTGAATCCAACACAGAATCTACCAGGAAAAAAATAAGCTCATTCATATTCTGCCTGAAAAACAGCATAATAAGGCCTTGTGTTCCTCTCTGTGGATCAGCATGTTTTTCTATTAAATCTTAATACGTTGAATACTGCTTCTGTCATATAAAATGGACTAAGAGATTACAACTCATAGTGGAGAGAGTAGATGGCTAATTTAAAAAACTGAAAAACGGTACCTACATCATTTTGAGAGATGCTGTACTGTGCAATCCAATATTAAACGTTATATGCTTTTACTTTAAAAATATAAACGCCTTCCACCCCTTCTCAGTTTTCAGAATAGATTTGCACAGCATGTTGTATTGATTTATGGAAATCTGGTCTGGAGTGCAGTGAACGTGATGCTTAGCCTATTTTCGGTACGAAACACAAATGCGAGAGCAGGGAAAATGCTATCACAGCTTTCATCTGACAATACAGAATAAACTTAATTCTTTCACTTTCTATGACAAAAAAGAAAAAAAATTGCAGTTTTTAGCTTTCCATTATCCACACAGATATTGGAAATGCTGTCAGAGGCAAAAGCCAACTGTGCAGAGACATGTTCCCATACAGCTGCTCTGAACATACTTTGTTAATCAGAATTAGAGGACATTAGAGGTTGTAGGTTCTAGGCTCCCTTATCTTATAGCAAAGGAATCACATAATAGGATACATTTATACCTAATCCCATTATCAAGTAGCAAAAGCCTAGTGCTGAACTAATATCCTTTCTTGCCAGCATCAGTTATCAGTGGATGCTGGTATTTTGCTCCCCTGTTAAGAGAGAAAGAATCAGGTTGCAAATCTGAGAGACCTTTACAGAAAACTTTCAGCTAGCAGCTCCTTGTGTTTTTAAATAAGTAAAGTTGCACTGTTAATGGTCTCACTGTCCCAGCCATTCCAGGAGTTCCAGTGCATAAGGACACAGAGAGACGTCCAAGCTGACACAAGAGTTTTTCAGATCAAAGCCAATGTCTCAAACTGCATGGGGAAATAAACGGACATTCCACATCATGAAGTACTTTTGTTATATGCTCCTGGAAAATAATTAGGCTGCTCATTTCTCCACAGCATCACTTTCTTTTTCAAGACAGAACAGTAAAAAATATATCACAGGCCAGTATCTAATACAAGAGTTAGGCACCAAGGTCCTTCTCCAAAACAAATACTCATAACTTACTGGGCAGCAGAAGCAGAAAAATCCTGCCATGCTTAGCTAAGAGCAGCAAGCAATATGCAATTTTCCATAAATTAGAACTTTAATCACAGCTGTCAATAACACATCTTTAAAAGGAAGATGTATTGTTTTCCATACCTTCCAGCAGGTCTCCTCAATTTTGTACCATTGCCTCAGTCTAGAGTACTGAATTGCATCCAGCTGCTTCCCAGCTCTGTCCTGGGCAAAACCTCATAATAGGAAAAGTGGTGAACAGCATCATTATTATAATACTACACAATGCCTTCTGAAGAAAACACTAACCACCCACCTCCAGTACTGGCTGTCACACTTACTGCCGTGGTTATTAGAGAGTGAAAATAGTTCAGCACCATTAGCTGATGAAACTAGCAGAAAATGTAAAAACTATTGCTTAGAGAGCTAGGAAAAAAAAATACACCTATTGGCATTGCACTCCAGTTAAAAAGTGATTAAGAAACATCGGGATAACAGTTCTCTCCCGCTATGCCTCCTTCCTTTCAGGTCAGTTTCTAGTACTGGAGATCCTTCTTTCTTCAAGTGTGTAAGACTGGAAAACTATATGCCAAATTTCAAACTGAATTTCATAATGCTGCATTGTAAAAAGCTCTTGTCTCTCCAAAGCATTGGTAGCTATTCAGATGTAGATCAGATTAGATTGCTTCTAGATTAGATTCCAAAGCACTAAATACTCAAAATTCAGGTCAAGTGTAATGATCCACTTGTCTATTTTTTATGAGCTTTGTTATCTGCCATTTCAGACTGCCATCATCTCAAAGCACTACAGAGAAATTTCAAACTTTGATTGGCCATGAGGTCATGAGTGCACTCAGAGTCCTAAATTCTCATTCTTCCTTGCTTCCAGGTGCCATCTCCAGGTAAATATTTAGTCATATACAACTTTCTTTCTTCATTACACATCTCTACTATGGTTTTCCCAATGACATTGTATCACAAGGTACAATGTCTCTCATCAAACTAATCTTTACCTCAAAATTCTGAGAACATCTGCTTGGTCATTTTTGGTCTGTATTGTCACCTAGATTAACAAGGCTCAAACTGAAAGATGCCTCTCAGAAATTTAGGTATTCAGAAGGCTTCTTGAAGATGTAATGTCTGCCTAAGGAAGATTATCTCTAATAGATTTTCTCAGAAAGCATGTAGTCTCTGAGAGGAAATTCTGCAGTGATGCACAGCACTTTTCTCTTGGTACCCTAAATGTCCCTCTCCTCTCCTCTCCTCTCCTCTCCTCTCCTCTCCCCTGCCTTCATTTCATTGAAATTTTGAAGATGAGAGACTTCCATTCCTTAAAACCAACCTATCCTTCAGAAGGCAATAGAATCCACATAAAACACCACAAAACAAATGTGTGAGCTAGTCAAGCCATAATTCTCAATTCAGTGTTGGCAAGCATAAAGAAGCAAAATAATTTCAATTCCAATATACTGCATGGAGTATCTGCTTGTTTATAGCACACATCTGTTCTGAAAAAGATCTATGTAAGTAAAAAGATCAAGGCACAAGTCTTATCTTATGGAGGTAATGCTGTGGAAAGGGCAGAAAGTCAGTCACATGCTTCTACAGAAGATCAGTCTGTCCACCTGGGGACCAGGATCACAGTGCAGTTTTAATCTCTGGAGGTGTAAATCACAGGAGAAGATATATTTTTTGAAGATGGTTGTCTTTTTCTGGCACACAAAAAGAAAACTAAGCATTCAAGCATGTGCAGCAGTAGCAATAAATATTCAGCACTCTAATATCTAATTCCTAAGCATTTATAATCCAAAACACTGTTTTTACCAACAGTCTGTTTTGGCATGGTCCCAATATTTATCAATTACTTCCAACTGCAGATGAACCACCAGAAAACCAAATAGTATATTACTTCTGGAATTATGTCTTTGTCATTATCAAAAATGATTGTTGTCCTTCACTGTGTATAAACCAATTTTCTAAATGTTTAAATGTTGAACGGGAATGATCCCAAATTCTCCAAGCTAATTCCCTTTTTCTGCTCCTCAGAAAAGACCAATCATGTAAAGGTTTCTTTCTCTCTCTTTCTTTCCTTCTTTCCTTCTTTCCTTCTTTCTCCCATATAATCTCTGCCTCTCATTACTACAATATTATGTAATATGAGATTGGTAACACTCAGGCCTAGCTAAAACCTAACCAAGGCAATTTTACACCTGCTATCCCCCGTTGGAATAGTCATTGTTGTTTTAAGAAATCCATTCCCCCAAGATAAAAAAGCACTCTATCTTTTCAGTACACTCACAATTGCTGCTGCAGTTCACTGATAATTATCACTATTGTTTTCATCAGTGGGGTTATGTTTATAGGTCTGCTTTCATGGAATCATTTTCTTCTCATAAATCATTTAATCTCTCACCAAGCTGCAATACCACACTCATGCTGCACAACAGAAAAAAGGATGGATGGTCAGAATAGATGCAGCCAGTAAACCAGACATTTAGAGGTCTATATGCTCTTTCAAGAGTAGTCAACACGTAACATAATTTCATAACTTAAAAAATGTTACTTTTCTCCTTTTAGACTTCCTGCTTTTAAATTCACAAAGTTTAACAGTTAGTCCCTCAAAATTACTTAAAATACAGGCAGATCCACAGATGGCATTGTGTATAAAAAAGGTATCGCAGAAAATCATTTTAAGCAGTACACAGAGTATCTTTAAATACATATATTTATGGGGCCAGTAAGAAATTACCAAAATACTAGGTAGGCTGTGTCTCCTCACAGATAGGGTCTGGTATGTGCACTTATGAAGACTCTCTGGCTATACCTCATGCTGCTTTCCAAGCAGAATTCAGAGCTATCTGTCACTGAACAAGTTTAATTATTCCAGAACAAGAAACATCAACATTTTACTGAATTGTATGGCGACATGCAAAAAGACACTGTGCTAAGAACTAAATAGAAATTGTGCTCCCACATTTGGGTCAGCTTTGTCAAAACCTGTGGCCTTGGACTACAGATAGAAAAACATTTAGGTAACAAGCTTGCAGAAGGAATGCAATTAGTAAAGTTAGATATACCAAAAAAAAGGCTCAAAGCACATCTGGGGACCGAAAAAGGTAACTTTGTTGATTGTATTATTTTAATGTTGTCATTTCTTCCTCAAAAACCAGTAAACTATAAAGACTGCTATCCTTTTTGACAGATACATCATATAGAAAACACCTCCTACTCTAGTAGAGTCAAATTTAGATTTTGCATTAGACAATTACGAGCATTAGGTCTTTATTAAAATAGGAACAACATTTAACTTTAAGAAAAATCAAATCCCAGGAAGTGTCTTAAAAGGATCATATACACTGGAACCTCACTATTCTGAGCACTTGGGACCTTTCGTCAAATCAGATGATGGAAATTTTCTGATGTTAAAATGTGATTGTTACTAGCATAAGTCTATGTTCTTCTAACGTTTTTTTACTAGAACGTGAGAATTTTGAACTAAGATATAATATGCAATAGCTTTAAAATGAGTCTACTAAATGCATACAAACACAGGGCCAGATTAGCAGCACAGGAAGTACCAAGGTAATGCTCAGATGAGATTCAAAATGTACTTTCCATGGCACATTCTGAAAATGGTTAGACAGAAAACAAAGGGAATTTCTCTTTTGCAGTTATGTAGCATGGATAGGCACTAGGAACAAGAAAGAAGTAGCAGAGGTAACAGGTAAACAGAGCCCACATCAGTGTGCTTTATCTTTCTCTGCACTGACCTCCCCAGAGCCCACAGCAGTATTCATGAAAAAAGGACATGACTTCTTTTGGTTTTGACCTGAAGCTCAAGTCATTACCCTGTACCTTCTGTAGCCACGTCTATATTTTGAACTCCTTTTGCAGAAGTCTTAATTAGGTATTAGACTGAGTACTTTAGCCTTTCTGCATCCACCAATTATACTGGTAGCACCAGGGTTTGTACTCTGCTTGCAGTGCTCACTATACTTAATGGGTTTCTTTTTCATAAAACAGAAATTCAACCATTTCCTTTTTTAAAACAAATAAGACGCAACACTTATTCCCGTAAGCCGTAGACTTTTTTTTCCCCCACAGTTTCAATGCTTTTAGGATTTAAAAATAAATCCATGAGTTAGTTTCTGACTAAAATATAATTAAATCTGAGTTTATTAAGACCGCTTTTATGTCGCATTAAACAGAGTATAACAAAGACACAGAGTTTACACAATTAGAATCAACAAATCTTGTGACTAGACCTTAGTTAAAAAAGCAAATAACAATAATTTATGCTATTAAATTTTTTTTTAATCTTTGTGTGTTCCGAATCAGGATACATTGCTCAGCTCTATCAGTACTGAACTGTATGTGTGTGTTTTTTCTTGTCCTTTCAAGGACGTGGTTAGAAATGTATGCATGTATATCCGTATGTTTGTTCACAAATAGAAATGAAGATGTTACAAAATACTTTAATAGCTGTATCTAAAAGTCTAGGACAAGTAAACTCACAAGATAATCCTGCATGGACCAAACAGATGAGATCCCAGGTAGAGATGGTAGATCAGAGTCTATATTTGCTAATGCTTTTACTCCACCAAGGCACAAGCAACTGCGTTACCATTTTTTTTTAAGTGCGAAGAAAGCAACATGTTGCCTCATTACCAATTCTGATACAGAAGCAGGAACCTGATTCTGTTCTCATTTGGAGATAAAAGCCATTTTTGGGTAAATCATGCATAACTCTCCTGAAATCAATAGGTTTAAACCAATGTAAAACTGGGATGAAAGAGAAGACTTATATCTTTCAGCTGCATAGAAAAACCATTTTCATGATATATTCCATAAATTTGTAGGAAGCTTACATAAAATTTTCCATTTAGGCAATTTCCTGTAGCATAGCTAATTACTGTCATCTAACTAAGGGGAAACATGTAATTGCAATATGACTCACTAGAACATTAAACTACTCGACAGAAGATATAGTTTGCATAAACAATCTCAGCAGCAAATTAATCTTTGAACAATGCTGTTCTCTATTTATTTCAATATTTTGCAGAGATATTTAAAAGCAGAAAAACTGCTCTATGGTTAAAGTTCATTAGGAGGATGTGTGATGACTTCTTTTCTCAATGTCACTGCCAAGTTGCCATAGCAGACACAGGATTTTAAGTATAAGGTTTTCTAAAATAATATCTCCTCCATACTTCAATGCCTATTTCTGGGCAGGCTGAGATATGTCTTAATTTTGATAGAACTCAGAAGCTCCCACCTTTTAGGGACCCAGAGGCAGGCATTTCTTCTATGCTTTTCATGGGATGACTTGGTGATGGTTTTGACCATAACTGCCAAATCAACACAAGGTAGAAGGTAGAATACTTCAGTGCATTAGACACACCCAGGGGATGTGGAACACCTACCTAGGCTTTTTCTCCATATTAAGAAAAGAATGCCATTGCATAGCTCCAGGATGAAGTTTTTTGTGTGGGTTAAAAGTGTAGGAGGGCTTCACTTTAAAGCCTGTTGGTGGATACTCAGTTTTTCTTAAAGGTTAAGTCACCTCTGTCAGTTGAAGTTTCCTCAGATCAGCACTCAGACTTTTCCATGATAAGTTGTCTCAGGTATTCCAGCTGTATCCAGTCTGTTGATAAAAGATGTCACCTTTCCCTGCAAGTCTTGCCTGCCTTACATGCCTGTGCTTCCTGGCTGTAACAGTACTACTGCAGTGGTGGGGTGTGTGGGGAGCACAGGAGCGCAAGACTGCAGAGCCTGTTCGGTGACAAAGCATTTTAAAAGTTTGGGGATAGTCAGATAGATACAGTCAGAATATTACTGATGTCCACAGACCAGAATTCCCTTCAATACTGGAAGTGAATATAATTGTCCTGTAAAGCTTTTGGATTAATTTTGGTGCAGTCCACAGACTTTGAGAATTAAAACTGTTAACACAGCTCTGTCACAATATGAAATTCAATAGTTGCTTATAATCTGTCAGTTCTGCTACTGAAGCCTGCTTATTGTTGACTACCATTAAAAATCTTTTGTTCTCTTTATCAAAGCACAGACAGTGAAGGGGAAAAATGAAAGCACTAGCAACTGAAAGTATTAAGCATTAATTATATGCTTTCTTTTCAGTTGCCTTTAAGAGGGCAGTGGTTATCCTATTCAAGGGACAATTAGGAAAAGTTACAGGGATTGCAACTGCAACTGCTGCTATTGCTGTTGAAATCTAATTTTGATTCGTGAAGATGAACCAAAACAAGCACGTACAAAGCAGGACAGAAAAGCTAAGATAACCTGCAGCTTTTCATTCTGGTATTGATTGGTTTTCAGGGCTGGAGCACCTGGTCTAACAAACCTTTCCTCAATATTAGATTGCTCTTCTGACAGCAGTTCCTGTCTGCAGCCTCTGCCAATATCTGAAGACAAATGCTTCTTTCTAACTCTATTTTTCTGAACTACCCAGGTGTGTATGGAGCCTCATCTTCTGGATGAGGACCAGAAGCATCCAGCTTTGCCACATGCTTTGTACTGAAGCTATAACCATGAGCCATGACCCCTGCCCTCTCCTTCCTTATATCAGTGTTCAGAAGGACACAAGAAACTCAGACAAAGCCAGGTAAAATAAAACTCAAAAATCATTTCAGTTAGTAGAAGATTGTCCTACATATTCTTTGGTTAAGGGGCAATCTGCCAGTACAAGTAGACAAACCGACGAAAAACCTTTTTCTTAAGCAGGGGACTAAAAACATATTCCCAAACAATTCAGATCAGTATCCAAAAAGGCCCAGCAAACAAAGGAACTTCCAAAACTGCTACAGTAGACCAAAAAGGGGATTCAGTTTTATTTCAATACACCATCCTGGGAAGCTGAGCCGGGACAACTGGAGCGAATCCTTTCCAACACAGTTGGTACTTCTTTTATAGCGTGACTGACAGAGAAAAAGAGGAAAGATTCTTGAGGCACTGCTTTAAAATAATGTTGCCAGAGTCTTCTGTTTTCCTGTGTTCAATGCCATGCCAGATACATGTCATTGGACACTTAAGAGTTGTGTCTAAGGCTAAGAATGCTGCAGTGCTCTGCTGTCCAACTTCGCTCTGCTACAACTACTCAGGTATTCAGGCTGACCCTGGGCTGATCTAATGCAGCCCTCAAAAGCCATGGAGATGAGGGAATTGAACCTTCTTGAACATCATTTAATGCTGATTCTCTCTAACTAGTACTTGCTTATTCATGTAGTTCTTGTGCACTTGTCTAATATTTAGATCTGTGTTGTTTTCAGAATGTAACGACATCTTAGGCGGACAGAGGAAAGGAAAAAAGGTAATATTAATTAAATACAATAATCAGGGCTAAAAATACCTTTAAACTAATTCAATATACTGACACCTCTTTTTTTTTTCCATTAAAAAGTTTGGGGTTTTTACTGAAAACTGTTTCCCTCTAACCCCCATGCATATTTGTTCATCACCAACAAAATAGTGATTGCTTTGTTCTCTAGAATTACAAACACCAGAATGTTTAACCCGATTTATGGATATACTATGAAGCCATAACTCTTTTTCATGTATGAAAATAAGTAACAGAAAAGAAACTTAAAAGACTACCAGTTTCTTGAGGATTCCTACGTCATCATTACTAAAATTCACAAATCATACTAAATATAACCACAGAAAATGAATGTTTACATACAAGTAGGAAAAAGAGTTTCTAATTCTGCAGCCTAAGAAAGATCTTATTGGAAACAGAATGTAACTCCAAGTAGAAAAAGCATCAGCATAATAACCATTAATTGCTACTAAATAGACTTACATTTTTGTCACACAGATCAGAGAAGTGTGAGGGACAGCAGCTGTTATCTATGCATCTGCTAAGATGACCATGTATTTTAATGGATTTCCTAATGTGATTAAACATTGAAGACCTCTACCACAAAAATATCAGATTTTTTTTTTTTCCTGAATATCCTTGTACTTTGAAGAGAGGTATATAAAGGACTCTGGGAAATGACCAGGCACTGACTCCTAAGATTACTGGTTAAGTGTCCAATAAAGTACAGAAAACAATATGAAGTGTTGTACTCTATTCTCCTTGCTTACAAAAATGGGATTAAATCAATGCTTTCCTGAGAAAGAATGGCACAACTGAACCTCAAACTCAGATATTGTAATACGGAGGTATTTCCTGTACTATAGGACATTCTCTTCTACCTAGCTCAAACACAGTTTATATTTCTTACATTACCTTCCCACCTCAGCATTTCCCAAGGTGACCTGCATGGTGTGAGCATAAAGTGGTAACGATCAACATCCATTTGTACTGACCAAATGACTACAGCTTACACAGGACAGTGAAGAAAAGCTCTTATTTTGTATTACACATAATTATGCCCTTCCCAAATTTTCTAAAGTAAAAACAAACATAACACCACTTCTTAATAGGCAGCAATCTCTTTCAGCTGTAGCCTTTCAGTTCAAATCTAGTCTTTTCAGACACAGTAGAACCACAAAGCCCAGTTCACACCTGTTACTTTTGTTTCAGTGCAGGTCCAGTAATTCTGCACATAAAAGTGGAATTACACTAGATGTTGCTGCTGCAAAATGAATAGAGCCTGTTATTTGACGCATCATCAGGGAACCCTACTTATTGGGTAGCTGATGTCTGTTTTGTCTTCCCAAAGTGAGAGTTTCCATGGATGTAACATCTTTCATCCAGCAATACCCCCAGGAACTCCACAGGCATCTCCACAGCTGTTCTGCACAAACTGTACTCAGTGGAAGTGTTTGAGGAAGGACAACTTTGGCCTGGACAGTTGCCACCTAATTGCCACTGAAGTCAGAGAACACATCAAAAAGGAAGAAGCTTTGGTATGTAAGGACAGCTTTTTCCTCACAACATTTGTTACAAAGCAGCAAGTGATACCAAAAATGGAATTTCAATTAAACTGTGCCATTTGTATCCAGCCTGAGGTTGCTCAGGATGTTTGTTATGCATGACATTTTTAGATCCTTCAAACTGCCAGATTAGAAATAGTTGGCATGGAGAAATAATAAAAATATAACACTGAATCAGCTCTTTCCATTTGTTTGTTGTTTAAAATGCAAAAGACATTTCTGGGCTTACAGTGATTGAGCTCCATAATTATTTCTACATAAAAAGTCTTAGATGGTAAAACATTGTAAAGCAATAACCTGCAGCTAAGTTTTCCTTCATGCACTCATTTTCTTTCTTTTGTAACAGTTCCCATACTGTGACTGACTCAACGTCCCATTCTAATATAATTACACTTTATCATTTTTAGCCAATAAGGTATAATGCAGTTTTGGATAAAAATTCCATAATACCAGAATACCATTTTTTTAAAAGTAGATTTGAAAAAGTAGAATGAATCTCAGTCTGCCTTGATTTCTTTTTTTTTTAGATTTGTACTAAATACAACTTGATATAATTTCCAGGACTTTTAATATGTAATTGATTCACATTCACATATAAATCTGAATATTCCAAACCTTTAAAAACCTTTATGAAATAATTCCTGGCAAGATATCAATAAAATGGAAGCCTGAAACTACAGTCCCAAGTGAGATTTCAGAATGCTAAAATATTCTCTTCAGCACTGAACATTTTAATATATTTTTAACAGTCTCTGGATTTCAAAACAGCAGAAAAAGGGCAAAGGGTCAGGCTTCAGATCTGAAGGATGATTTTATTTATATAATCAAAATATTTTTTATTATTAAAACTTTCCCAAAAATCACATCAAAAGTGATTGGAGGTCTTCCAGGACTTGAAGCCCTTGCAAAATATTTTTAACAGATGAACGGGTGCACTAAGAAAGTACTGCAAAGTTTGGTTTGAATCTGTTCACATGGTGACGCTTTCTGCTTATACCAGTTTTCTTCTAAAGAGTGAATGATGCTAACATCCCACATGAGAGCTAACAGTGCATAAAACAATTTGGACTGCACCGAAATTGCTCTGCTCCTCTGTTTCACACACATGTCCCAGTAATACAGTCATATTCTTCATTTCACCTTTGCTGTTGGACCCATTTTCTTTCTCTTTCCCTCTAACACTTCTTTTTTTATAGTTCTCATGCTATGGGGTGTCTTAAGAAATTGTAAATGTCGGCCAAGGACAGTGATCCAGAATAGGATTCATACCTTCCCTCGGCAGCTCTGAGGCCAGAGTTTTACGGGGTAAGCCTGAAAACCTCCCTCCCTGGTGCTGCTCCAGGTCCCGGGGGAGCTGTGGCACTGGGCAGCCCTCTCACCTTGCAGCCCATCCCCGAGGCAGCAGGACTCCCCCTGTGCCTCTGCACTCCTCAGGGAGTGAGCAGCAGGACAGGCAAGTCCAAATTAAGCTCTTCAGCTTCAGGGTGTCAGGAACCCACACACAGCTGAGTGCTGTCTCTACACAGCTACAAGTAATCTGCACAGAAGGACATTCTCCATCCTTTTTGTGGCACTGGACGCTTCATACCAAGAATGAATATTTCATTATTCATATACAAATTCAGAACACAAGACTGAAAAAAATACATAAAATCAGCAACCTAGAGCATTGCCAAGAGGATATGGAAGGTCCAGCTCTTAGTCCATACTCCTCAACAAGGAGTTGAGGAGTTTTTATGTACATTGCCTCAACTGGCATTTTCCTGTATTTAGGGAATACAGCATTTCAGGCTGACCTAACATTCCCAGGAACCACAGGGAGACAGATACAGCTTCAGTCACTGGGCAAGTTTCCAAGAGCTTCCGGGTACATATCTGCACCTAGTTCTAGACATAACAGGGTAAAAATTTCTCAAGTCAGTGACAAAACTCCCATTTTTTATCCATATGGGAAAAACATTACATGAAAGAAGCAATGTGCTCAGACGAGTAGAAGTTTTTACTGACTCAGATGTAACAAATTAAAAAAAAAAAAAAAATAGTTCTCACCACCACAGAAATCTGGAGAAGATTTGATGCGATCTTGCACTCGCTATTTAAGCAACTGGTATCAGTAGCCATGTCTGTCCTAGCTTTGCGTGATGGCTGGTGGCTGTGATCTTACATATGACAGCAATCTCTACAAAAAAGTTTCAAATTGTTGTTAGTATTTGTTGAGAATTCATAGAACAAGACAGAAAATCCATTGGCTTACCTGTGAACAAGGTTAACAAGGTTAAAGCACCCTTGTTTTCTGTAGGTACAGGTGTTTCTCTTCATTTGTATGTTAAATTAAGATCAGGACGGCTATTTAATTGAAAAAAAATTCCTCATATCAGCTTCATGGTAGAAAGAAAAATGGTGGAAATTGGAAGAGGAGATACTTTCAGTACAAGAGAAGGTGAAACCATTTCTTTTAATCATATATTTAGGGAGCCTGATAAGGGATTTACGTGATTCTGACCTTGAAATATAAGAAAATTGCTCTTATAACATATTTAGTGTGCAATTTCCCATCATTTCAGTGTCAGACATAACACTTAACACTTGGAATTTGTCTCATGCTCACCAAGCAATCTTTCAAACTAGTGTAAAATTGCCCCCACTGGATAGAAGCAATTTTTAAATTAAGATTAAATGTGATCACTTTTCCTGAAATATTACATGTTAAGATCAAATGTTACATCTGTATGACCCTACATGTCTGCACTTTTTAATCTGTTTTTGCAACTGTATCTGTAAGAACGAAGGCATTTTAGAGGAGCAATAACTTTCTTTTTAGTTGTCTATTTTATGTGCTTAGTTGTATGTAAATTTAATACAGTTTGCATGTGTGCATTTGGGCATGTCTATACACATGCATATGTCTGCGTGTAATATGAAAAACTTACAGAGTTTTTGGATTCCTTAAGAATTATACACTTTGAAGAATATTCGGATTCCTATTTCAGACACTGCGAAATCAGAAAATGCTAGAAGGGAAGCTGTCAGTGCACCAGCATTAGCTCCCTTATGCAGAAGTAAGAGTACTAATAGATACTTTTTCACTTTTTAAATGTTATTTCTGTATCTCCCAAAGCATCGCAGTGCTCTGCACAGACACATACAGATTTCTACTAGTTCTACTCATGCATACAACAACTCTCGTCAGCCTCTCAGAAAACACACACATGCACACAAATTATATGATTGTATTATTATTATTATTATTATTATATTATCTCATTTCATAATTTTATCTTCAATTCTACATCCATACTCTTATTTAAACAGGTATTACCATTTTCTGTTTCACACATGGACAGCAATTTAGAATAAAGGAATTAGGAGAGTACAATTATTCCTCCATCAAGTTTCCTTCTCACTTTCTACCTGTCCTTTTGTTATCTCCCCTGTGTTAGCTCACAGCTCTGAAATCCCTGTTTTGCCATAGTGGTAGGCATTACAAAAATCACAGCTCTGAAGCAGCCAGCCAGAGTGATTGGCTTTACAGTACTCTGATGTATGAAGCGCTCTGTCCTCCAGGTATCTTGCTTACCTTGCTCTCTTTCTCCTTCTTGCACTAAGGGAATTGCAACACCTTCCAATTACCACTGATGTGTGGATGTGTTGTATATGTTCCTGACTTGAATATCATTTATTTGGTTTATAATGATACCTAAGACCATCTGAATTTGAATTTGCTTTGTTCTAGTCAAAATATAAGATAAAAAATCAGCACCTACCGCAAAGAGCTTACACTAAAAATAGACAGAGGGAAAGGGAGCGTATGTACCACCTGTCAATAGTTTGAGCAACTACTTTTTGTTGGGAGCTGCCTAATCACATCAGACATACAAGAATGGATAAAACTCCCAATTTCTTCAGATTGCTGTTGTGCTTCTCTCTCTTCAGGATTACAGTGCTGGTGCTAGAGAAATCCCTAAGAAGACTTTCCAGCAAATCATCGGATGCCATGTTGAATTCAGTGATCCACAATCTCTTGGGAATCTTTCATCCTGGCAAACTGACCTTGGGCCACCAGAGTTACTGGGCAGTGATGTTGGTGGATCAAACTGAAGACTACAGTGGTGGATCAAACTGAAGACTACAGTGGTGGATCAAACTGAAGACTACAGCACTGAACACCTGTCTTGCAGTACATGTAGGAATTAGTAATGTCTATAATTGTGAACAAACAAAATCATAGGATAAATAGGATTGGAAGAGGTCTCAGGAGGTCTGTAGCCCAACCTTCTTCTCAAAGCAGGGTCACCTGTGAGCTCAGAGCAAGTTCCTTAGGGATTTATCTAGACAGTTCTTGAAAAACTCCAAGGCTGAGACAGTGCCACCTTTCTAAGCAGCCCATACCAGTGCCTGACTATCCTTGTGAAAAAAGTGCAGCTTATATCCAGTCAGAACTTCTCTCATTGCACTTTATGCTCCTTGTCTCTCCTCGTCCTGCCACACACGGCTTGGTACAGTCTGGCTCACTCTCCTTGACACGTTCCCCACAGATACTGGCAGGATGCTGTTAGGTGCCCCCAAAGAAGCCATCTCTCCTCCAGATCAAAGGAACCACTTTCCTTCTATCAGGGTTCTTGTATTGGGGAAGGTGAAGGAGGCAGCACTGAATGTGGCATCTAAGTGTGGTCTAACAAGCACTGAAAAGGTATACAGAGAAATTACCTAATAAAGGTTGCAAATGTTTTCATATATGCTCATTGATTTACAAAAGGAAATGTCTGTAAACTCTGTAGGTTTAATGCCATGAATAGAAACTGAGTTTGCCCTGAACCCTGAGATTATATTCAGGTTGTGGCAATTGGTATCATAGACTCTGAAACACATCTCTTCTGCAGACAAATGCCTGATTCATAAAGCTGTGTTAAGTCTAATTTAAGTCCTGTGGCTCCTCAGAGCAATGTAGATGTTACAGTACAACATCCAGCACCAGCTTGTCCCTATGCTACTCAAAGTCTTAGGTGAGCACTACAATCTGAGAGAGATGTTGCTTCAAGTGTATCCTGGACGGCTGAGTTAAGACAATGTAGAGTTGGTATACTCCATCTTCATGATAAGAAACATTTGCAAATGAAGCAGTATTTTACCAGGACTGTTTAAAGGCAAATAAAGTTGAAGAAAAGTACTGTAACTCCTGCATTTTAATAATATTGTCCTGGCTGGAAGTCTCCATGTAGAGAAGAAATGGTTTGGATTGCTAATGTGATCTTGTGTAATAGAAGCTTCTAAAATAACCTTTATGTAAGTGATACTACATTTTTTAGGGTGAAGGATAACATTGCAAAACGAGAGACCTAAAATTAGGTGCAACATTTAATGAATAATAGATTTCTGGAAACTATTAGACAGTATCTGTGGAATGCAGAAATTCTGCTCCTTATATTTAGACAGAACAGAAAAAGAGGCCATCCCGAGTTCTTCAAAAAACTTAATTTTTTAATGAAATTCCAGAAATCAAATAAAAAGAAGATATCCATCTCCTTTATTAGCATTTTCAACATAGTATTATTTGCTGTGGTTAGCAGCAGTCCATGAAAAGCATCCTGGGAAAAAGACCCCAACTTTAATTGTTAGGAGAAAAGTAATCTAGTTTTGATCACACCTGTCTAAGTTTTGCTAGCTAACTGGAGATTTGCTGTCACTCATCACTATAGCATTGCATTTCGGTTCTGACTTGGGCACACCATTTTAGTGTATATGCAGCATACTTGTTTGGTTAGATCTCAGCTGAGCAGCAACACAATATTTATCTCAAAAAGACCTCCCAGGGAATGTATATCAGCTGAGCAACCACCCAAGTCCAGGAATGGTTAATTCATGGAGGAGTATGTTACACTACTTTCAGAATAACCACTGTATGCTCCATTAATGTCTGGCAATCAGGTTGGAAATGTAGCCGGGTATCCTGGCATACCAGTGTGTGCACAGAAGGGCTGGCACACTCTGGCTACAAGGTTAGTGGGTTGTGAAGCTAATCTAGCTCTGCACAGCCTCCCTGCTTGCAACATCACTGCATAAAGCACAGTCAGAAATCACTGTCTGGCTCTGGGAGTAAAGGAGAGCAGCGTGGAAGAACAGTGCAGAGGCAGGTATTTCAGAAGATGGCGGGGAAAATGGTGCTGGTCATACTTAGGAATGCAAGACCCCTTCAGCAGTAAGAGCAAGAACCACAGCCATTGCACAGATCAGTGGGTACCCATGCAACGTGGAGGCTGCTCAGAGATCAGACAGGCAGGCCAAGGACAGAGATCAAATGGCAAAATCATGTTCCCTGGCAATGACAAGGGAGAAGCAGAGCTGGTATGACCCTCATAGGCAGGACCAAAAGAGGACTAATTAGCTGCTGCATCTCAGTAGCTGAAGGTACCTCATCATCTTTTTTTTCCAAAATGGTGTGTTGATGACTTCATCTCTGGGATGTGTTGCTGAGATAAGAGCCATGAATTTCAGTGAAAATAATATGTTCTCAATGTCTTTGAAAACTGTGTCCATGATAGTTGCTTTCATCTTAAAACATGAATCGCATGTCAGGTATGGCTTGGGAGTAGCTTTGAAGGAAAATGCATGGAATAAAGTCAGCAATGGTCATCTGTTCGTGCTGTACTAGAAGAATCACCAAAGACTTGTTCCTTCTGTGATGTTAGCACCAGAGCATGTGCTTTGTCTCTGTTGTTCCAGCCATGAATCATGCCAAGAACAACAGAAAACTGTGTAATTTTTTAATCTGTTGTTAAATAATTGATTGTTTTACTGCCGCCATGAGGACACCTTTAGAAAAAATGCTTATATGGCAGCAAGTCCTGGGCTGTGAGAGATCTGTGATGCATGATAATTAAAATTGCTAATTTAAAAAATATATTTTGGCAGTTGAAGATAAATAAATGCATGAGAGACTTGTTTCCTGAGTTCCTATGGTCTGAAATTACAGATGACAGTCCTTCTGTAGAGGGTGAGAGAATTCATTTAGATTAAATTATCCTTTCATTTCCTTTTCTAAAACATCAGAAAACCTCCCTAACTGACATTTTTGCCTTTGTGTCAGGGATAACATTAAGAATAATTTTCTGTGATTGTCTTTTCGACAGGCAGAGAACTCATTTTAATCGATACATCATAAGCTGTTATTACAGCTATTTTCTATCTTAATTCAGCCTGCCCTTCATAATTATGTGGGTTTTTTCCTGTTTTTTAAAGCTCTGGATGGTGGCAGATTTCCACCACCTAGTGGAAAAAGTATGTACTGTCTCCTAAAAAGCTTTGCTCAGATTTCCTCTTAGTGCCTGTTTTAAACCTTGCCATTATAAGCCCCTTTTACCAGCACTTATTGCCAACGTATTTTTCTTTTTTTTTTTTCATGAACTGGTGAATGTGCCAAGCTGTATAAAACTCTCCTTGAAGGTGTCAGACATGATATACTCCACAAAAAATACATCTCAATGTAGAGGAACTGTATGTCTGTGTTTTCAGTTCAGTGATTTGTAATGTGTAAGGGAGACTGAAAAGCCTAAAAGGCTGAGGAAGATCTGCCAATGAATGTCACTGCTTCCCTTCCTCTGCTTCGCGGGGACCCCTCATCCCCACTCAGGTGCATCCTCAAGTGCAAACTGTGCCAAAACCCACGGTATTTATTCAGGCAATCTTCTCTGTCAGGATGCTCTGTGTTTTGGGCACTGAGACTGAAATGCCAAATCAAGTCAGGGGAAACTTCCAGAAAGGAGAATGTTAAAGAAAGGCAAATGCAATTGCTATTATCACCTCTTCCTATTTGCTGCCAGAAAACTCTTGCACACCTATGGAGCATTCTCTTCCTTCCCACCTGTTCCAAAGTGAGTAAGATGCTTCCTTAGGCCTTAGAAGGGAAAAAAATTAGTTTTCAGATCCAGCTTTGATCAGCAGTCAGAGCAATAGGGTTAAGAAGCTCTCTTCCTTTTACATCATCCAGACAGAATAATGATTCAGAAAAATCCTGTGCCCATTGATCCTAGTAGAATTTTTCCTATTGTTTTCCCTGGGGGAAAAATACCCAAAACAACAAACCCAAATGAACAAACAAAAAACCCCCAAAACACCAAACCACAAACAAAACCAAAAATACCCCAACAACAACAAAACACTGCCACAAAACCAAACCAAACCAAACCAAAGCAAACGATGCCATTACCTGGTTCTTATGACTAGATACCTCACAGTATTTAGCTTATCCTCATAATGATTCCTTGAATATTACCATCATGCAGCTTTTTGCCAGCACCTTATTTCCAGCTGTCACTTTATTCATTTGTAATCAAAATTGAGATCTTCAAAACTCCAGCTCCTTTGCCATGTAACTTTGGAAGTATGCAAACACATCTTTGCAGCAGAAAAGTTTCCTGATCATCTAAATAGCCTCTGCTGGCAACAGTGGTCAGCTACCATCTAGCTCACAATTAAGGTCTGCCAGGATTCAGAAATGAGTTGTTTGCACATCACTCTGTCCTACAGTACCCAATCTGCTCAGGTGTTTAGAACACTTCTGATGAATCATGGTCTACATAGGACAAGAAAGGCAGTGGTAGTGTTCTTGTTCCCTCTCCCACTTTGTCCACTAGCTCAACAAGAAGCTGCTCAGCTATCCTATGGTAGGCATAAGGAGAGTTCAGCTATTGCTTCCTATTTCCTAGTAGAAGGCTACAGCTCTCAAATTACAGGGCTCTCAGTGACAACTGCTAAAGTTGTACCATTTACATGGAAAAAATATATTTGAGAAAGAAAATGTTTCAAGTAAAAGTGTCAGCAGTTAGGACTGCACCTGGGGAAGAATAACTCCAGGCACCAGCACACGGTAGGGGTCAACCTGCTGGAAAGCAGTTCTGTGGAGAAGGACCTGGGGGTCCCATGGACAACAATCTGTCCTCGAGCCAGCAGTGTGTCCTAGCGGCCAAGAAGGCCAATGGTGTCCTGGGATGCATTAGGAAAAGCACTGCCAGCAGGTCAAGGGAGGTGATCTTGCTCCTCTACTCAGCCCTAATGAGGCCTCATCTGGAGTGCTGTGCCCAGTTCTGCACTCCTCAGTACAAGAGAGACATGGAGCTCCTGGAGTCCAGTGGAGGGCTACAAAGATGAGTAAGGGACTGAAGCATCGCTCTTACAGGGAGAGCTGGGGGAGCTGGGCCTGCTCAGTGTTGAGAAGATACGTCTGAGAGGGGACCTCATCAATGTTTGTAAGTCTCTGACGGAAGGGTGTCAAGAGGATGGACCAGGCTCTGCTCAGTGGTGCCAGGCAGTGGGACAAGAGGCAATGGGCAGAAACTGATGCACCAGAAGTTCCACCTGAATATGAGGAAGAACTTCTTTACTGTGTAGGTGACTGAGCACTGGAACAGATTGCCCAGGAAGGCTGTGGATTCTCCCTGACTGCAAATATTCAAGAGCCATCTGGATGCAATCCTGTGCAATGTGCTCTGGGATGACCCTGCAGGGAGCGTGGACCAGATGACCCACTGTGGTCCCTTCCAGCCTGACCCATTCGGTGATTCTGTGACTTTCATATGAAGTTGATGTTTTTGCAGGAGGAACAAGAAAATACAGTGCACAAGTAGCTGGCAAAAAATTAACAGCAGGTGAGAAGTACAGTCTGTAGTACTCATAAAAAATCCCCCAGGAAGAGGCAGCTTAATTAGAAATGAGAAACCCCACTGTTTTTTTAGATCTCTAACAAAGAACTAGAACTAAGCTATGCAACATAAATTGTTTGAAACTACCATAAAGACTTTTTACTTGTCAAGGACACCTGGAGCTGGCAAGGAGAACCTGGGTGGAAAGTTTTCCAAATAGTTATTGCATGCCAAGTAATGGTATTAGTACTTGCTATTCTGAAGTAAAGGGTAGGAAACTATATCAACAGTTTGGGAAGGGTAAGTGTTCCTTCCAATTACACTGTGTAATACTTTTGTGGCTACAAAAATGTGAAGACTGCTGTCCTTTAAACTGAAACACAACTCTGCACTGAGATGCACCGAATCACCATGATATCTCTTACAAATAAGACGCTTCACTTCCTGCCAAGATGGATAGCTAAATTGACTATAAATACTAGTTAAAATTCCTTATATACTAGGATGACAGCTTTAAGGAGACAAGTAAGAGTTTGTCTTGAAATATTTTAGGCAGCAACAGGTTTCAGTTGCTCAGAACAAAGAGATTGGTCAGATGACAGCAATCTAGCAAGGACTGTGCCCAGACCAGAGGTCCCCTAGGAGGAAATCTGAATTACAGAGAAGACTGCAGTCTCTCAGAGAGGAGAGGATTGTCCCATTTTGACCAGATCCAGCTCACTCTGTAGTGTTTAACTACTCCTTTCAAGAGCAGAATGAGGCAGTTTGTTGGCTACTTTGGGATGGCAGGTATTGCAGTGATATCATACTGAGAGAGCTAGTGTAGCTGTTTCAGTAGGATGATAGAAATTCAAACTGCAAATCCCAGATTCTTATAGAAAGGGAAATGTGGAAAGGGTGTATGAAGCATGATAGAGGACATTTATTGAAAGAATTGGATTCATCTTTACTAGCCCTATAGCGTACTGGGAAGGGTTCTTTAAGTGTCATAAGAAATTCTGCATCTCAAAATGAGTGAATAGATCATGGCTATAAAATTGCCCCTGGTATTATGATAATTTTCCAGAGAGTCTACATCTCCCCCAAATCAATGCATATACCTAAATGCATATGCCAAAACGTGTGCCTCCATATTGATGATTGTCTAATAGGCTTAGCAGTACATTCTGCATCAGCATGTGAATGGCCATTCCAGTCACTGGCAAAATGTCATTTTATTACAAGTCTAAAGAAAGGAAAAATGATGCTGAATAGACTAGTGCAGATCCAAGTTAACCACCTCTCAGAAAACCTAACCCCAGCTCCCAGGCCTGGCCAATGCCACATGCTGAGTACAGGGCTCCTGCCTCGTCTGCCCCCAGGCAGGGCTGCATTTCACATACCCACAGAGGCCACCACAGACCTTCTTGCAGGTGCCACTCCCAGACCTTCCCCATGCACATGACAGGCTTCACTGTCCCAAAAATGCCCATTCCCCACCTCCAAGATGGGATGAGGTTCCTCCTATGACAGTCCCTACCCCAGCTGTGCCCCATACATTGCCAAAGCAGATATTTGAGAGGTCCATGTTTTCCAGGATTGTCAGACACAATCCCTCTGTCCATCTTCATCTTTCAGTATAGGCCTCACCTGCCTGCTCGCTCCTTCCTTCCTTCCTTCCTTCTTTCCTTCCTTCCTTCTTTCCTTCCTTCCTTCCTTCCTTCCTTCCTTCCTTCCTTCCTTCCTTCCTTCCTTCCTTCCAAGGGGAATGCTAAAAGGCTTGGGTACATTTTAAAGGTCACTTACATTGTTTAATTCCTTTTTAGACTTTATTTGATCATGACCCCCCTGGGTGCACTATTGTAGTCCACAGCAGAGTGGCTTCACCAACCTCGGGTGATGGAGTCAGCAGAGATTGGATTGCAAATATTAAAAGCCATACTGACACCAGCACATGCTTATAGTACATATTTACACAAGTATTAGATCGTATTTCTCTCTTTTCAAGGTAATGTTTTTGACCAGCTGCACTTTTGCCAAGCCTTCTTGCTCTTCTCCATCCGCAAGCCTGGTGAGTACATGACTCGAAAATTTCCATCAAAATAGCAATAGGCATCTAAAAACTCATTAAAAAGGCATTAGCGCTGGTGGCGGGGAGTGAGCAGGGAGGAACAGAAAAAAGGGGAGAGCCACTGAAGAAGAGCAGGCTCCTCAGCTGGTCAGGACTGACCACCAGCGCCCCTTGCCTGGGGCGCCCAGCCCCGACTCGTTTACCCTGGCCCCCGACTCCCCGGCCCACAGCCCGCCGGACCCGCCGCTCCCCCTGCCCGCCCCCTTCCAGTCGTCCCTCCCTTGCCAAGGTGGTGCCTCGGTGTCCCCGGGGTCCCCCCTCCCCGCCGGGGCCGCCCAGGCTGCCCGAGGCCGCCAGGGCTCGCCCGCGGGGCAGTGCTGGCCCGGGGATAGGGAAGCGGCGCTCCCAGCGCGCCTGCCGGGAATGCCTACGCTGGCACCGCGGTGCCTGCCGCTCCCGCTGCCCGGGGGCCCGAATAAAGGCCCCGAAGCACCTGCGCGGGCTGGCGGCTGCTTCTTGCGGAAGACACAAAAGACGTGAACAGCGTTAGGGAAGAGCTGTCAAATTCCGGAGGCTTTCCTCTTTTATCAGTTTATCTCGACGTCTTGTCAGTACCACCCCTCCTCGAGAAGGAGGCCTTAAGTGAGTCCATCAGTATTTATTTATAGGTGCTGAATCCGTTCCCTGGATTTTATTCACTCCCGTGCACTTCAGCAAGCTGACTTGCTGTCCATAGCTGGGAATCCTCCTGCTGCAGATTTTTGTATGAAGCTAAATGTAGTTTCAAGCCAGGTCCTAAACACTAGAACCTCAGGGAGCTGGAGCATTGATTCATCATATTCATGTCAAGCAAGAAGCGCAACCTAAAAGCTATTTCAGATCAAAAAAGCAGCTCAGGAATACCAATGTGAATGCATGAAAAGACATAGAATCCACAGCATACCTTCTGTTAAAAAATCACTAGAAATATTGTTATTATCATCTACATATAGAATCATAGAATCATTGCATGGTTTGGGTTGGAGGGGATTTTACAGATCACCTAGTTCCAACCCCCTGCTGTGGACAGGGACACCTTCCACTAGATCAGGTTGTTGAGTCCCATCCAACCTGGCATTGAACTCTGCCAGGGATGGGGCAGCCACAACTTCCCTGAGCAACCTGTTCCAGTGTCTCACCACCCTCACAGTAAATAATTTCTTCTATATATCTAACCTAAATTTTCTCTCCTCAGTTTGAACCCATTACTCCTGGTCCTATCACTTTAGTTCATGATGAAAATTCACCCATATAATTTTGAGTACTCAGACTTCCTCTGAAGAAAATGTTTCAGTGTTGCTTTAAGGAAAAAACTAAAGCTTACAAAAAAAAAACAACCTAAAAATGGGAAGTTAATGAATTATCCATGAGCTTTTGCTGAGGAGCAAAGGGTGTCAGGGAGTTTCAACATTTCGTGTCACCTTGTAGACAGACACTGTTTTCCAAAGTCAGTTATGTGATGAAGAAGATATTAAGATTAAATGAGCAGTGCAGAACTCAAAAGCAAACCCATAATTATTAATAGATATTTAAATTGGCAGGCAATCGATTTTTAAATTGTCCTTTCACCCTTGTGTGTAATGCGGTTTGCCTCACAGTGATAAATTAGCAGCAGCACTGCACTGTGACTGTTTCTACTGGAAGGTTCTCATTACCATTCAGGGGTTTTGCTGGCTCATCACTGAATCGTGGACAGCATTTCGATTGCTGAAGTGTGGCCCAGAAACCAGAGAAAGGATCGGAAACAGAGTCTATAAAAGCCTTTTCTTGAATTCTAAGATTGATTGGGTTCTTGAATAGGACTAAGTTCTTTGGCCTCAGTGTTATTATTTCTTATGTATCCCAGAGGAAGTGACAGTACACTCACCCCCCTCCATCCCTCTCTTTAATTCTTAGTATACTTGTTAATCTGTCAGGAAAATAAGAAGAGTAACATGTAATGGACTGAATGTGCTTTTTTTTCTTAATTGAAAAGAACCATCCCCTTAATCCCAGTAGCACTGGGCTGAGATCTAAGGTTTTGATCCAAATTTCATTATTCACCAACATCTCCAAGATAATTATACTAGCAGCCTGTAAGAAGATCAAGTTAAGCATCTTCTTGGACAAACGATTTTCAGTTACTAGTCAAAACATAAATCTAATTTTTAGTTGCTACTTGGCATTTATTTTATCTAGGTTTTGCTTAATCAGAGTTCTAATTAGAACTAGTTGCAATTTTGTCTGTCAAAATAGATATTTTTAAAACAGTAAAGCTTTCATGGAGCACATTGCTTTGCTGCCATTTCCAGTGGGGTAGGTTCTGTATGTCAAGAACAGAAACTCCAGTCAGACAGGGTGAAATTAATAAGAAAACTTGGAATTTTGGATCTGAAAATTCACAGTTGCAGGCAGTCTTGTATAATTTTACAAGACTATGCTTTGATAAAACAAAAATAAGTATGTGATCTTCAAAGACTTCAAAACCCCATGAGGCAGGATTTTGTTCTTCATATACTTTTAGTTGTGACAATAGTTCTTGTCTTTGTTCAACATCATTCCAGTCTGCTCATTTTGCAAATACCTTGACCATATTTAGTGTTCCTGAACAGTTTGGATTGTGTGCCATACAAAACACATCACCTTCGAGAACGTGTGGTCTAAAAAACTTCTGACAACCCTTATGCCGCTCCTGGTACTTTCTCTTTTTCCAGATTCAGAGTTTGCACATCATCGTTATTGTTTTTTAGCCATGTTCAGCTTTGTATTGTTACCAGTGAACAAAGCACATGAACTGAACTCATACTAGACCTTAAGAATAAATGTTACATTAAAATTCCAAGTATCTCAGAGGGGAAAAAAGCTTTCTCAAAGTTAAAATTGCTTTGCAGTCAGTATAATATCAAATAAATGAAAAAATGGAAGGTACAAACTATTTTTCATGTTCACATGGAACTGGTCAGTTGATAACGAGCTTAAATTTCATGGGGGAAAATTTTAGTTAGACTTCAGGAAAAATAGATTTAACCGTGTGTTTAGTTGAACACTAGAATGGGAGGCCCAGGGACAGTCCATTATTTGAATATTTTACAATGTGAATAGACAAGTCTCTGTCAGGAATGGTTTGAGTAAATTGAATGCTGCTGTCAGGCAGAGGGATGGATTTGATTGTCTCTCAAAATCCCTCTTTTTTTTCTGTGCCTCTTTTTCAGTTGAAGATGCCCACTGTTTGGATTTGTGTAACCTTTGACATGGACAGGTGTCTATAAAGGATGTTTTGCCCTCAGTTCTTACATGCTGTTTGCAGATATTGAGCTTGAGCTGTTTCATTCTAGAGCAGCACAAGGCCAAGTACAAGCTGATATTCTCAAGGTAACATGACCCCAAGGAAGGCAAGGAAATGCCTGCCCCAGATGGCCCTCTACTATTTAGTCCTGTATATTCTCCCCACAGATACTGTCAGATACTGCCTGATGGTTTGAGGTTAACAAGAACATGGGCTGTTGTGGATATCTGGAACAAAGGAGTGAATTTTTCAGCAAGCTAACCAAGGGAAGAAAGCATTTTGCCTACTGATACTACCTAACAACCTAAAGATTCAGCCAACACTTCAGGGACTGGCATGATGATGCCTTTGATGGAAGGTGGAGCTAATTTATTGGTTAAATCGTCCACATGTTCCCCTTTGCTTACCAGCATTTTTCTAATATTGTCCAGGTTTATTCAGCAGAAAATTTCCTTAAGCCATATTGTTATTTCAGCAGTGATAGTACTTGGAGCAGATGAGTGTCAGTGGCACGTTGTGAAATCTATCTGAACCCTCTGTGCACTCTTTACAATTACAGTGGACTCAGAGAATTACTGAAAGGTGAATTACTTTGGGTAGATACCTCTACAACCTGCAAATAAGAGAATAAGGAAAGAAGCACTACTACCAAGAGCAGCTGTGACTGCTGTAAGATGAAGCTGTCAGATCATCTTCCTGCTGTTGTAATACCAGACATTGCAAAGGCTCTTGAGATGTGCGGCGATACAGGAAGAGAGATCTTACCCACGCCTGCAGGAGGCATTGTAACATCCATATACAGCACAGTGATTGGAGCTTGGAGTTTACTTAGCTGTTTATTTGAGACAAGGATTATGGACCTATGAACTGAGCTGAAATTCATTTCAGGGTCAGGATTTTAGGAGGTTTTAAGAGTCAAGTATTGGTTTGTTTGGGACTACTTCACTGTCAGTAGATTAGACAGAAAAGTTCCCCTAAAGGAGCTTGTAGGGGGTCCTCCAGAAAGTGTTGATGAAGGGATTGTGGCACTCTGCTCTCAACCCTTGCTCTGATGTCATACAGAAGCAGTTCTGACAGTAAATGGATATTGTTAACTATTGTTAGCTTGAGCTGAGAAGCCAAAGGCAGCCATAAGCAATGCTGCCCCACGTCTTCCATGTCTGCAAGTATCTCCAACAACAGGTGTGTTTCAGCAGTGCTAGCAGGATCAGCACTGGACCTTTGCACTTTTTCAGTCACTGGCCTTAATGGCTAATCACTGCAAGTGAAGAAGCAATTAAATATGAAAAGGATGATTTGAGGCCTCAGTCCTGTATGATACTGAGCATGCCTGTACATTGTTATGACTCAGCTGGTTCTAAGTCTGGGGCAGTTGAGGTCACTCAGCATCTTGCAGGATGAAACCATGGAATGAAACAACAACACTTCTAATCAATAGCAGAGACAGAAAAAGTGGATTTATTACGAGTACTGATTTAGCAACCAGATTAAGAGTAATTAAGGACAACATCAGAGAGATGAGGAAACTTTCATTTCTTTGGGGACTGTTGCCACAGCACACAGTTTTTTACAGTTTCCAGCCAGAAAAAAAGGTCTATTGGCTCTTGGTATCAGTTTCTAGTGGACCACAGACTGCTCTGATAACTGCAGCTGCAATGAGGGATGCAACAAATCCACATGTTTGAGATACACTGAGTGCCAAATACTAGCCTTTCTCCCTGGCTCACAAGTACGGACGTGTGTCAGCGCAAGGCAGGAGCTTGACAGCAGTTACAGTGACTACAGTGGGAGCGGGAGAGGTGCGAACTTAATACTGTCACTAAAAAGCAGCTGACAGCCCAGAGAAGAACAGAGAAGCAACACTGCAAGTGTCATCATTTTAGTCTTAAGATACCTTTTCTTTTATCATTTTTACAGAAAAATGCATTTCACAGAAAAATAGTTGGGTTAGACTTTTAGGGTTCCTTTCCTTACAAGTTTCCTACACTTATTTTTATCATTCTCTGATGGCTGTATTAGAGCCAACTTTGTAAAAACTACTTGTGATGTCCAGAGGAGATAACTAAAATTGCAGCTGGGAAGTAACAGCAGGAGTAATAAACTCTTGAAACCAATCTTCACCATTTTCATGTGAATAACTTGACTGTGGTATATCAGGAACAAAAAAATCAGGAAATAGAAAGAAGGTGATGTAAAACATAGGCATAAAGCAAAGCATTCCTAGTAGCAGGAATAGAACTGGTAGGCAAATCCAAGTGGAGTGATACCAAGAAATTCTCCTGGACTCAGTTCTTCACTTTGTTGTAGACAACGAAGTAGTCATCACAGGAAGGCCTATCATGCATTCTGGAAAAGCAGACTGCAATGCAAGCTGCTGACTTTGGTGACTGGTTTTTTATTTTGTAAAACTGTCCAGAAGAGATAAGAAAGAATTGGATGAGAATGAGAACTAGAAGTAAAAGAGAAGATGCTGGACATATGACATAGTGTCAGCTGCCATTCCACCGTCATGACTGGAGTAACCAATTTATTTACTCATTATGGAGGTGCCTTCTTAATGTATATTTCAGTAGAAGGTTCTGAATACTAAAAATGACAAAGCTACCCAGCAGTCCCTTATGTGATCACACTTTCAGGTGTCTGTCTTCACAACCGTGTAAATTCAGAGAGAGTGGCTCCTTTTAGCCTCTGAGGTATCGCTCCACATTAAAACCATGAAGGTTCCAACCATATTTCATCTGGCCCTTCTCTGATGGTGACCAGCGAGAGTACAAGAACATGTAGTATTTTCCCCAGATCACTTCATAAAAACTCTTGGGCTTCACCTGCAAATTGTGAGTACAGTGTATTGGCATTGCTGTGAGACAGAGGGGCTGTGATGATGCTGTGACATTACCAGACTGAGTCCTCTAAACCCATTTTCCATGTAAGCCAATACAACACTCACTCTGTCAATACAAATTTGGGCTGACTTTGGCATCTAATGAAAGGGTTTGTTGTTTTTCAAGTTCATGGTTTTTTTCACAAAAAGAGTAGTATATCAGTATATTTAGATGCACAGAAAGGAAAGCCACAAAACTCTAGGGCAGAAATGGATTTATTTATAAGTTATGAAATCTGAAGTTATCCTTAAATACAAATAATATTAGAAACAAACAGAAAGCTTGTACAAAGGTAAGAGGAGAATAGTTAAGTGAACAGGGTCATGCTGGAATCATGTGAATAGAACTTGTGATTTTCTGTGATCATTCACTCACATTTAAAGTAAAATTAAGCCCTTACCCCTGCAATTTACAATGCACAGAGAATCTGGAAGTCTTGCCCCAAACTGACAATCCATTGTTTATTGTGAATCATATGGGCTTAGTATTAAAAATCTATGTCCACATAAAACAGGATAAAATATTATTTGCTAATATTTTTCATTCAGCTGACTTTTCCAGCAATGTTTCAGCAACCTGTGTGCCATGTGTGAAAATATCTGAGTCATGAATATGCTGAATTTCTTTCCAAAGAAGATCTATTCTCCAGGGACTTTGAGCTCAGCATGGGTGAAGAGGTAACCAGGAAGATCAGAAGGCTTTTCCTTAATTCCTGATTGATTTAGATGCTTTAATATAATATTGTTAATTTTCTTCAGCTCTTCTATGTTCTTCTTTTCAGATAGTAGTCTGCTTGATATTTGGTCCACCTCACTTTTAGTTTGAACTTGAAAAGGAAAATGTACCTCATTAAATTGGCAACATTTAAGTCAAGAGCATCACTACCCTCACTTGCATTCCTGTGGGACTTTGTAAGGAATTATGATGACTAAAAATATTAAACAGGAAAACAACTGCAGAACTTAATGATAAGAAGTTATACATCTGGTGGGTTTTACCTGCTCACTACATTCTTTTTTGCTTATTTTCTTGATTTTTTTTTTCAGTTTAGTGCAGAGTAATAAAATTAGATATGGCTCAGCTAATTTTTGCAGTTTTCAGGGACAAACCCATTCCATTAGTGTCCACAGGGAAATGTCTTATTTAGGGGCTTCGAGATCCAATTTGTGGTCAGTATGTGCATGTATTTTATTTTAAATAAAAAGGAAAATTCTTGCAAATACTGGCATTTCAAGGCCAGCTTCCTCTGGCACGCCAACATGCACTTTTGGAGCTATTTTTATTTCGGCCTTCTGAAGTTAAAAAATTTACCCATGGGTTTTGAAGCTTAAGCGTAATAGTGGCAATGCTAAATGAATCTATGCATGTGGTTTGCAAACATCTCAGATTATATAACACATACATATAACTATACCTATATTATCTAATAGAACATTGTAACATAAACTGAAACACCACTGGAAATCAGTTTCAAAAACCGCAGGCTTCCACCAACCTGAGTCCGAGCAAACTGCTTTAATTTTTGTAAGAAAGCTTTTCACTTTAGTTTATCATTTGTCCACTAGAGCAACACAATATTGATTTTTTTATACCAAGGCTCTACTTTTAGCAGCTCCTTGTTAAATAAGTCTGAAATTCAAGTACGAGGTATTTCAATTAGGAATTTACAATCATGTCCCTTAAAATCTACTTTATGTTCTTTACTTGTCTGATAGTTCTTTCTTTGAGTGCCTGTAAGGTAATTTAGTCATGGGTTAGCTTTCCTGGGTGAAAAAAAAAATCAGGATTTTTGCTATGTTCCAGCAAATTCCCTACTATAGGATATAAGAAATCTTAATTTCACATGGGTTCCAATTCTTTCAAAATAGACTTGTAAATTGAAATAATGCACCCCAGATTCTGTTCAATATTATTAGCTCAGAAAACCCCAAGATGACAAGGGTTCCATTAACCAGCCATGTCTTCAGCTAAACCGGCCCGATCAGTCCTACAAAACTGGAACAGTAATTATGTCTACAGACTCAATGCTACATGCAGATCTTGATAAATGTTATCCAATTTTTTTATCTTATGCCTAAGATTTTCTTAGTTCCAAACCAATTTCCAGTCAGTACTTTGATGACAACCCTCAGGTCTTCCTTCAGGTAGCCTGATTTAAGTGTTAGCCTGGGTGTAATTCCAGTTTCAGTGGAATGACCCCAATACTGAGGTTTATCTGGAACGGAATGGAAGGCACATTGCCAAATTATCTCACTACCATAAAATTACCTCTCAATTTTAATTTCATTTCCAGTCAGCATTTTTAGCAACACAGTATAACGCTGCTGAGATAAATTCTTCACAGCTGTTGAAGCACACAAATCCTTAGCACTAAGAATAAAATTGTGCCTTTTAGTCCTGAGAGAGTCTTGTTTACCTGTGCTTCTGCCCCCAGAACCAGGACCCAGTGCCCAGAACCAGCCAAAGCCTTTGATCATGCAAATACAGCAGGAGCATGTTATAAGGTAGCATGACACATTTCAGCAAAGTTCTTTTTCCAATTGGAAATTCCCTATATTTTTAGGAACCACTCTTTGGTTTACTTACGTATTAGGAATATTGCAAATGAAACAAGTGCCAAACTGATGATCAAAGTAAGAATAAAGGTGACGAAGAACAAACACTGGTTTCTTGTGTTGCTCCCTGCCATCCTGTCTCCAGTACCACCAGCACTGTCTTCCTCATCTGTTAAATGACAAATCATTTGGTGACACAGTTTGTTAAGGCTGGTTAGGATAAGCATGACAAAATATTTCTGGCTTCATGAAATGATGCAGAACACATTGTATACTTGGCAAACAGATTTTACTTCCTGTGATATTGCAACAAAAGGGAAGATATCAACTTTATGAACTCAGCTTGAATTTGGAAATATAAAAAAGGATATCTCTGTTATAGCTGTTAGAACACATTCAACAAAAATGTTTCTGTTGTTGAAATACAGTGCTTTGTTGAAGTTGACCTGTTTTACAGTTCAGAGTTGTACAGCTGTTTTACATGTGCAAAGGTTGCAATGAAGTTTTCATCAGGCAGCTTTGTAAGGGCTTGAATCCACTTAACCTTTTCAAAAGGGAAGAGAGAAAAATTTCTATTGAAAACCAAGGTACAGATTCATCATACACATTCATCCTCTAGATATGCTTCTTTTTCTGTTTAATGAGAAGTATCCCTGGAATGATTAATTTCCCAAAGTAAACACCTCAGTTAAGCTCCTGATGTTGGATAGAATGAATGTACGTCTTGACTGTTTTATCTTAAAACAAATGTTTTCAATATTCTTCTTCATCTTTTTGGATTTTTGGTTTCATTCCAGTAAAAAAAATGAGGTACCTACCCTCTCAGTTGTCAAGAATGGAACAGACTCTCATATGGACTACATATGTTGTCCTTTAAGCACAAGAAGAATGAGGGGGAAAAGGAAAGGCACTTGCAATGCTGACCTTGAATCAGCTCAACAGGCCAGTTCATTGCTTTTTAGAGAATGTGTTGCATATACAGGGAAACTCGGTAGTTTCTCTCATAGAAACAGTTGCAATCAATGTGAGGTGGCAATAAGCCCCAAAGATAACAAGTCAGGTGAACACCATGAGGAAATTCATGTGAATGTAAAAAAATTATACTTGAGCAAGATTTGTTTAATATTAAGTTTGTACACTACTATAATAACTTACAAAGATTTGGGTTTATTTTCTGTTTTGGAGGGAGGAGGAAGCTAATGTAATTTCGTTTTGGTGTCAGTCTCATATATCCTAAAATTACATGCAAATTACTGTAATTCATCCTTCTCTAATTGCTGTCTTGCCATTCTGAAAGGGAGAGTAGCATGTGCCTCTGTGAAAAATGTATTTCTAGATCACGTTCTTGTTTTAGCTGGTGGAAATCTCTGAGGTCTTTGCAACTGAGCCTGTAGTGATAAACCTAAGGAAAGGCTGCATGTGCCATTACAGCACTTTAATAATGACCCTACTAGGGCTGAGCAATTCACTGAGCCAGCGGATCTCTGGGAATAGCCTATTTGTCTTTATGTTTAACACACTCCTGTCCATGAGCAAGCTGAAATATTTTCATATTTGTCCTTTGAGGTTCTATTGTTATTCCTTTAGCATTCATAACAAATGCACCATATACTGCACCAATGTGTCTGCACCAATACTGCTTTGTATTAATAATAATAATAATGTGTATTTATATTATTAAATTATTAAATTAATAAATGTATTTATATTATTTATATTATTAATATTTGTATTAATAATAATAATAATGTGTCTGCACCAATACTGCAATGTGTCTGCACCAATACTGCTTTCTAATCAGAATAATAGGGATGGGCAGGGCCTGCTACTGCTGCCTGCCAAGCGTCCTAAGCTATCAATAGCAGTCTCAAAAGTGGTCTGAGCTCGCTCTGCCTAATGAATGCTTCTTACTGTTTCATCAGGCTGAACGTGCCAGTCTGCAGTGTTGTGAGGAATTGGTGAGCACACATTCTTGTCACACTGCAAACATTGGGAACATTTTATCATCTAAAACATAAAGGAATTAGTGCATGGCTCCTACTGAAGCAACCAAAAGGTATATACATTTTAAATAGCTTTTGACATGTCTCTGGTTCTGGCAAGAGAATCAGAGTTTTATGCTGCTGAGTAAGGTAGCTGATGGGATGAGTTATCTATAGACTCTCTGAGCTTAAAAACTACATTAAAAGAATAATCCTAAAAGGACCCAAAGCACTTTACAAATTTATGAAAAAAGTACTTATTAAGCTACCATTATTTACTGCTGAAATGTAGGGAGGGGCATGTATGTGATTATTCCAGAGAACCATATATGTTTCCACAGAACCTTGTATATTTATCTGAAAAGTAAATAATACTGTCCAATAAAAATTGCAAAAGAAAGCAAAACAGTCACACCGAAAGGAGTTACTTTAACATCAAAATCTATGTATGCCATTGTCTCATTTTCTACGTGTAGAAGTGACAGTATCAAGATAATCTGTAATGAGAATTTAGTACTTTATATCTAACATATTTGCATTAAATGCAGAAACCAGCACCACTCGAGTTAGCTGGACTAGGAAAAGTTAGAGGACTTGGAAACAGAAGCAATGAGAAAACATTTAAGACCCATAACTAGAAGCATGATTAAGTTATGGCCACTTGAACCGTTTCAACGTAGCTGTTGATCCATAAATTTCTTCACTCAAATTTGCCATAACAGTAAGGGAAATAAAAGCAGATTCAAATATTGTTACGTGGAATGCTGCTGAAGAGCTCCAGGTTTTAAGATATTTTCAGGTCACAAAGAACTGAAATCTATTGTAGCTGTCACTGGGTGGAAATATTCTTGTTGCTGTGAGAAATCAAAGGCAAAAGCCTTATCGAACCAGTAGAAGTGTGGGAGCCACATCTGAAACTGTAAGTAAAGAAAGTCTGGAAAGTAAAATGCTTAAAGGTTTCACAGGATATTTCAGGTAACTGGTTTGAGTTCTTAGGAGATGTGTCTTAAAAGAATGAACAGAAATTCTCAAGTGCTTCTATTGCCACGTATGAATTTTAGCGCTTGGGAAGAGTTATGATGCTATTTATGTAGTAGGTCTACATTGGGCATTACTACAGACATTATCCTGCAAGTGATCACCTCATAAATCCTGACTGAAATGGAAGATAAGTTCAGGTTTGACAGTAAATCCCAACTAAATGCAAGGATTTTCAAGAACCTAAAGCGGAAATACTCAGCAGGGGCAGCTAAATCATTGTCTGATCTGTCTAAATTATGCCATTTTCAATCTCTTTCTTACATTTTTCAGTACAGAGCTTGGCATACATATTGGCCTGTTAGGCTGTTGACATCAGCTGATGCACGATATGGACTGTATGTAGAGAAATCCACAGATCACCTATCATACATACCTAGTGAACGCTGGGATTCATCTGGACAAACATTTAGCTTGTTTAGGTTGTTTAGTGAATCAACTACATAAAGTTTTCCTTCTTCATGAGTATCAGGCAGGTTAGATTCCAAGGAAGGCCTCTCCATTGTATCTAAAAGAAATAATAATTTAAAAGGTAAATTAACACACGGCTATGGGAAATAACTTGTAACAGTTGGTGTCCTGTTCTAAGGAAATACTGAGCAGCCTAAACAATCCTTAAAATAAAGGGATTTGTATGACCAGCATACTTACTAGCTCTTGAAGGCAGGGATAACTCAGCACAGAGCACTTCTTTATTCTTGGAAATCTTTGATGATTAAAACGTTTTTACATTGTGTTTGTGCACATATGTATGTGTATGGGGAAAGAGAGAAAGAGAAAAATCAATTTGACTGGCTTCAGCATTGATTTGAATGGTACCTATTCAGTACACTATCCTTTGATTTGGTGAGTACTTGGTAAGAGGTGGTGTGAGATCCCGACCACAGAGAAAGCCAAACCTTCACTAACACTTCCAGAAAGGATGTCACTCAGGTCCTCGTCTTTCAGCATCAAATAATTCAGAGATAAGATGGGGAAAGCAGGTATGAATGTAGGAGATAAGCAACAAGAGTATGTGTCTGTTTATACACCTTAGAATATTACTGTGAAGTTATTATTTGTGAAAAATAGAACAAAAAAGGTAGTCTTCCAATGTGGTTCTACTTCACACAGTTTTGGACAAATTTAAAAAGCTTTTTCTTCAGACTAATACCTCTTCCTTTAAAAAAGGCACTGGATGAGGCCCAATCAGTAAAAGCAGTTTCTCTGTAGAGTCTGGGTGCACAAACTCAGTGAATGATTCTTAACATAAATACAGTTTTGAAAGAAGATTATATATAGAAAAGAAGCAATACCTAACGAGGTTGCTTCTATGTATTGAACATTATTCCTTATCAGTCTTTTGCTTTTATTTACACTACTCTGATTCCAAAAATGTCTTCTAGAAACAAACTACAGTTCTAGCCATAAGGAGATGCAGACACTAAAAGTAGGCATGTTTGTCTACACTTGTCACTGAAAACTCCCTCTGTAATTACTGAAGAAAAATACATTCCTCCAGGTAATGTCCCTCTTATTCTAAGATATGTCTTTCTCACCTTAGAATCACAGCCTAAATGTTCCTTTTTCTTGCTAGTGAATATAAGGAGGGAGCTCACACAAATTAGTCTAAATTTGGAGAATGTGTCTTACCCATTTAGTATTTTATAAAGCTCCCAAGTTCAGTTTTACCTGCCAACATAAATCAGCACTTCATAGGATGCAAACCTCTCTTGATGATGTGTGTTAAGCACCTAAGGGTGATTTCTGAATCCTAGATGGGTTGAACTGTCCTCTTGATGTACTTCTGAGCCTTCTCTTCCTCTCCAAGGAATAGAGAACACAGTGTGACCAGATTCCTAATATAACACTTAAATTAAAAACCTAAAATTTAAGGAATATAGCCCTGGTTGTTTGCAGATAATACTCACTCCTTCCCTCATCAAACCAAATGCAAAAGATTGTTCTAATTCCCCCAAATCTGAGCACACAGCAAAGTAGACATTCAATGAACCTCAGTAAGTCTGAAGATTAAGCACTGAAATCAATCTTGACAACAGGGCTTGTTCTCCTGCTAGTGGAGATTGACAGGACTATATGGATACTTTCATATTTCTTTTTAACAGCCCGTAAGAAAAGATTACAGCTTACTTTTTCTCTGTTCAGTACTGTTGCTTCAAAATACAAAGAAAATGTAGAAAACTTAGGGTAATAGGGGTTAGCCTTACCTAGCATATAATTTTTAGGTGTGCAGGCGTAACTTCAGGAGAGATGGCTGTGCCCACTGTCCTTCCTCTAGACCATCACGTGGCACCAGGCAGGACAGTCTGCGAGCCACGTCCCCACCAGAGCTGGCTGTGCTCTGCTGTCTCCCCACATGCACATCCACAGCCAGCGCAATCATATGGAGCCCTGCATTTGAACGGTGTGCTACAAGTTACCACTTGGTGCACAAAGGCTTTTGGTTATTTTTAGATTCTGAAGAGCAGTTGTTTCTCTTGGGTATTTTGATTAAAACCTCCCTGCAGCTTCAGGGAAGACTCTTCTTAACAACTTGAGCTGTAATAAATGTGAGTACCTTTGATTCATTAGTATTATGAATTATATGTTTCTGCATTTACTACTAATTAATTATTTGCACATGTAAACACAGTGAATTATTATTGAATTATTAATTCAAAAAAGTTTATATTACATTTGTTTGATTCCATTGACATGCCAAAGGAGAAAGAATACAAACGTCAGTGTCACTGGACAAAAGTATTGATTATTTTCCCAACAAGCCAATCTAAACATTGGGAACTTTGGATTCACTTTTTCTTTTACTTTAACCTTGCCTAAAGACTTTTTTCCCCAATGCAACTTTTAAAGTTCTTCTTAAGTTGTTGAGGTAAAATAAAAACTTAGAATGAGAATACACTGAAAATTCTTCACAGAAAAAAAAAAAGGAAGTAAAATCTAAAAGGTTAGAAAAACAGGAGAATGAAACATTACTTACAACATAATTACATTCAGGTAATGTGCCAGCATGGAAGAAATCAGCCAGTGAAAATCACATGGAGAAAACTTGTTCTGCAGTTCCTGTCTCTACTTTTAGTCCCATAGGAACCTGTTGAGTCCTGCAGTACCCATAAAGATGGCTATGAAACAGACTGCCCCTTTCAGTCTATATTTAGAGCTCAACTTGGCTAAGTATACTTACTTTACAATATCGATCTGCTAAAACAGAAATCAGCACATACACAGGTTTTTCTTATTATAATGGAATCATGCTAATATCCCATATCATGGAGAACAAGGGTTGTTACTGATGATCAGTATTTCACTAACCTCTTGGTTAGTGCCAAACCTCTTAGGTTTAGTGCTTGTCTAAAATGCATTTGCTATGCAGAAGAGTCGTATCTACGACACTGTAGCTATGAGTAACCAGTTTGCTATGCAGAGGAGTCATATCTACAGTACTGCAGTCATGAGTATTTTAAAGTCATAGACTGGAAAAACCAGGGTCTTTTACCCCTTCTCCCATACACTTTACAAATTCAAGTGGATCAGTATTATAGGGTGGACTAATTTGTCTGGCATCCTTAGTTGTTCAAAGATTAAATTCTGATGAACTGGTGGTGAGTAGTGTAATTGCTCCTTTGCTGACAGTTCTTATGATCACTTTTTTCCTTGCTGACATTGCAGAAGGCAATGTTATCGCACACTGTATTGACAGGCAGCTGACACACAGAGGGCCTGCAGCACAGAACAACAAATCCTTTCTGAAACCATCCTATGTCGAAAATTCTGGATCCCTTTAAACTGCCAATAAACACATTTCTCTTTCAGGAAACAACAGAATAAAGCACCTGACTTGTATTTCCCACCCTAAGCTGGCGTGTTCTGCTGCTCAGAATCGCTCTTTCTGCAGGAGTTGCCTGGAAGTCCCCCTCCAAATAATGATGTGCAAGCCAGAAAAAAAAAAAAAAAAATCAGTGAGACTTCCATGCCCCAAAAACTCCTGACACCAACATAACCGTAACACAAGGACCCAGGCCTCTCCAGTTCTAAGCTTGAAAAGGTCTGCAAACCCCTGGGATGTCTGCAGGACATCCCACCTCTGCAACAGCCCTAGAAGACAGGCAGGTGGTGTGGGTGGGCAGCTACAGTGCAACAGGAAAAAGGGCAACCACCTTCTCGGCCCTCTGCCAGGAGGTGCTGTACAAACATTGGACAGGAAGCTATCAAAAGTGCCTAGCAAAGGACACCAACGGTGACTACGCAGAAGCCGCAGGAGAGGCCAACAGGCTTGAGGGAACAGTTTAGCTCCAAGGGAATTGTCTTGGGCTAGGCAAATACCCACACACAGCTTCACCTTGTTCAAGCATCAGTTTTTTCTCCACTTGTATGACACTAACAACACTTGTTCATCATCACAGATTTCAGTTGAAGGCTTGGTGTAGAGTCCAAGCGATTAGTTTTGTAAGCCAACCATCTCTTACAAAGTGGACTATTTGAGGGGAAAAAAAAGAGGGTAACTTAGAAGGTACAACTCATTAGTATTCATGGACTTTCTGAATAGGTTCTGCTGTAACCAGAAACTGAAAGGAAAAAAAAGAAAAAACAACCACTCCACCCTGACCCAAACTTTCCCTTATCAGAGCAGGCACCAGTTTTCAGGGGGCAGTGTTGTTTTCACTGCAATGTTTATTTCATGTGGTGATAAACATTTTAAGAATGTTTATTCTAACAAGCACTTTTATAGATATTTAGGTTCAGAAGCCCTGGCTATCTAGGTTTTAGTGTCTTTATTACATAATCCCCCCCCCCACCACTATTCCTAAAACAGTTCTCAGTTACTGGCACATTTCAGTCCTATAGAACCAGAAACTGAGGTTAGAAGAGTAGTTTTCAACATGATGAACAGAGGGAAGCTGGAATGGTTCATCTAAGATAAAGGACATGTTTTGCAGCACCAAGACTAGAAAACTTTTGACCATTAGAGAAGCAATGACAAATCAAGATTAGGCTATTGTGCAGACCTCATGCAAGTATGAGACACATACATGCATACTTGCATGTAGCATATACTAAAGCACTATACCCCAAGCACATGTCAGAACCAGCAAATAAACAAACCCATCCCTTTCAGCCTTTGGGTTTTGGCAGTGTTACAGCTTTTCATTCATGGATTAATTACTTTTACACAGAGAACAGGCAGTGAAAAACATCTTTATTCCAAAAATTAAATATTCAATTTCAGAACACAAGAATCTTGCTTTTATTTTACATGGAGGCAAGTATTTGTCATTCACTATTTGACTGTCAGCGGAAGTTACTGAACTTCATAGTCCCTGTCAGGATAAAGTTATACTTACATACGAATTTCTTTGTCTATCTACCACTGGAGGGTTTTAAAAAGTTACTAAAATAATTTCACACAAACATGATCATCTTTTCAGATTAGCACATTCTTCCCAAAACACTTCGTCAATGAATTACTTTACCTTTATATAAAGAATCCAATCTGACACACAGCATTTGACTAGTTATCCACCCCATTTATCAGTTACAACATAATCGACCTTTGGAGCTAGTGGGGGGGCTAATGTAAGTGTGATAATGTATCCCTGCACCAAATGTTACATCAATCTATATACAGTGTATATATAACTAAGCAACAACATGCATTATATTTACAGACTATGTAACAAACCCATGCACAACTGCAAACTGACTACAGAAGTTTAAAAAGTCATTTCAATGTTACAAATTCATTTTAATTATGAAATTGAACCCTATTAGAAAGGTAATCTAAAAAAATTCCCCCACATCTGCTCTTTTATCACGACATTTACTTCTAGCCTTTGTCCGAGCCTTGAATGCTGCAGAGTTGTACAAGTGCTACAAAATAAAAAAAGAAAAAATTACATATTGTCATAAGGCTTATGCCCTTCAGAGATTTTTCATGTTACAAAGCAAATGAAAATATCTTTTTATTAATCTTTGAAGTAAACTGGTATGCCTTCTGAAATTTACAGTATGCTATCTTTGCACCAAAGGCTGATTTAATTTTAGTATATATATACAGAAATATATATATATATATATATGTATATTTAAAAGAAACTTGGCCTGTATAAGGAAGGCTGAACTACGAGCAATTCTGGCAGCCAGTCAGTCTTGAACATCAAACAGATACCATGTAGGTTACATTTACCCCCAGATTAAACTTGCTAGCACCACTCCCCACATTATATGCAGGATGAATGCATTCACAATCAACAGGACAAAGCCAACTCAAAGGACTCTTACTGCCCATTTTGCACTGCAGAGTTTGGGATACTGTCTTTAGAAAGACAATTTCCATGGTTTCCTGTAGGTCCCTCCCCAAAAACATGTATTTCTCAGGAGAGACCAAGTTTCACGTGTGTGGAACATAAATCTGGTAGCCATCAGCAACCACATCAAACTTCAGATCCCTTGGAAAAAAAACACAATAGCAGACACATGCCCTGTGGAAAATCTAAGAGCTCATGGATGCATACAAAGCTGGGTTTCACTCAGGACAATATGAGGCACTCTTACAGTGACAAGTGTAACAATGACAGCTTCTGAAGTGCAGAAGAAATGAATTAGAGTATGAATTAAAGAAAATTCATTAAGGTGCAATAACCTACCCTTTCAAAACGGGATATCTTCATTGTTTTAAGAGTCGCAGCATCCAGCATTACTGGTGGACCAAGCTCAAACACATTCCGAAGAAAGTCATTTGACTAAACAAGAAACACATCAAATGATCAGTTTCCCCTCTAATTATCAAGTCTTTAAAGTTGACTACTGTTAAATATCAAGTATTCCAGTAAGAAATACTAAGATTTGTGTCAAATTGCTGTTACCTTTTGCAATTAAGTCAAGAACACTTCCTCCTTTAACCAGAATAAGGCTAAAAGCAAAAACTGCCACCTTGAGAAGACAGACAGCTCCTCCTGCCTCTTTTGATATTTTTGTCCCAGCAAATGAGACACTGTTCTGTTGTGCACAAAATCAGGCAGCTGAACAGACCTGTATGGTTTCACAACAGACCAGTTTTAAAATATCTGGCTGTGAAAGTAGTACTTGAAAAAACTGAAAAACCTGCTACCTGACTGAGCTCCCTCAGTCATACAGAAATTCAATTAACACAGGACTGAACATTTTAACCCCATGCTTATCACAGCAATTTGGGAGCATATATTCCTAAGGTACAGTTCCTGCTTCTGCTACATACGTAAACAGATGACTAGTAAACAAGCAGTTCCCAGAAGAGAGATAAAGACTTATGCCTTCTCTTCTGGAATGCTGTCATCATTGGGCTGCAAGTTGTTTTCATTACTTTTGACTAAAACCTTGCCTTCCTTTTACAGGCTTGGACAGGAAGGGTGGAGGCATGAAGCTTTACAGCAGCCAGACAACTACACCACTCTGCTGAAAGAGAGCATAAGGATTCAGGCAAAACTCTGAAGCTAAAAAGATACTCAGCTTAAATTTTTTGCTTCTTGGAGAAGTGGATTACTAAGCCAGCACATCCAGGCTACAACTCAGAAGCAGCTTCCTCAGACCATTGTAGCTCACTGTAGTTGATTTTTTAAGTGCTGTCTTTTAACACCCCAAATGCGAAGCTCACCATTTCAGTAAGTTCTACTCAGGATTTTGTAATTCAGACTGAACTACATCAAAGAAGCCAGACAGGGAGCAACAGTCTGAGAAGTGTCAAAGAGCAGCTCACCTGCAAATGATATTGCATCCCCGACCCCAGAATTTCCTTGAATGTCTCATAAGTTTGTTTTTTAACCCAGCAGTCAATATACATGCGCTCAGGTCCAAACTTCACCATCTCTGTAGGAAAGTCACGCTCCTACGCAAAAATCAAAGGAAGCAACATATATAATTTTATACATCTCAGTGAACTTTATTTTCACTGATAAATTTGGGACATAGTATACATACACTAAACGTTGTACTTGGTCATAAAGCAGATGTACATCTACAGTCAAATCTCATGTAGAACTTGAATCTGATATTCTTTATGATTAGAAAGCTTTTCAAACAACAAATGCTCAACTTTTATCTTTAAAATTACTTTAAGAATTGGACTTATCTCCAGAAAAACCAGCTCTGAGTGCAGAGGTCACCTTGAAGTCTCTAAGCCTCACTTAGTCTCTACCTTACGAGTAGATACATTTGGGTCAATGGAATGTAACAAGTGCTAATAGGTGACTCAGATCCTTCTATAAGCAGAATCTTAAAGGTGACTTCAATTATGCCAAGCATTCTTAGCTTCCAAGATGTTTAACTATTCCAAGTATCTTTCTTCTACATTCCTAAAAAAAGCAGTTCTATTTCACACAAGTGATCAGACTACGAAATCTCCCTTAAAATAGTTTTTCCTGTTTCTTTCACTGAAACAGTAATTCTGTTTAATAAAACTGTTTTGACTAAATTGTACATAATGTATTTTTAAGGTCTAGATTGTAACTAAGACAAAAGAATCACCTCAACAGCCCGCAGAACATCTCTGAAGACAGATCGCTGCTTTCTTTTATCCACTTTGGCCCGGTGCTTGTTTCCATCAGTAGCCAGAGCTCTTAGTTTCTCTGTTAGAAGGTCCATATCTTCGTAAAAGAAATCCTAGGTTAACAACAACAACAAATTTTAGGGTTTGGTTGTTTTTTTGGGGTTTTTTTTAGTTTTTATTTTATTTTCTGGCCTTAACCTCTTTCCCCACAAACAAGAAAATGGATCCCTTTCAAATTTTGGACACGGAGATCTCTACAACCTCTTACTTTATTTAAAAAGACAGAGAGCACTTCTGCAGTTCCATTTGCAGCATTTAAGCCAGTAAGAACAAAGAGCACCCAATTTACCAGGAAGGGCACTAACGAAGTCTATTTTGGCAGTCAGCCATGTGACCCATACAGCTCTATCAGTGTGCACATACACCTGCCAATCTATTCTGCTCCATAATTCCAAGGGACTCAAACTGTTTAACAGATCTTCTGAACTACTCCTGTCAACAAGCTGAGGGCACTTTAATGTTGTTAGCACACAATTCATGCTGCTGGAGGCAAATTGTGAGACACCATTAGACTGACGGTACGGAATATTTAGCTACAAGTCTTGTATGGAATGGGAAACTAGAAAGCAGGTTTGTTTTTTTAAATGCTTAACAAAACCCTTTAAGTAAATTGTAATAAATAACCTAGTGTTATTTATTATATTAAGTAATATGTGCTTTATGTACATATAAATCTTTTCTCCACTGCATTTAATAATATGGCAGTAGTTCACCTCAACTAGTACGAATGTATGCATCCTTATGTAAAAACAAGTTCTTGTGGTTTGTGGGTTTTTTTAATCCAAATGTTTTGTCATGTCAACTCAACATATTGAGTTTACTGCATGCTTTCTGAAAGGAACTGGTCAAAGGCAAATACAGTACGTCTTTTTAATCTGCACTGATTGTTAAGGATCCAACGAGAATAATTTGTAATGATTAAAGAGGCATTTTCTCAGTGGAACAGAAGAGATTTGTAGTGAATACAATCTCATTTGTTAACACATTTTAAGATTTTAATTACTTGGTCAGCTTGACCAAATAAAGGATCAAGTTGTGGTCTCCATTTATTTTTGTTCCTTTCAAAGTTGACTTCCATAGCCAAGAGACTCAAATCCACACCGCTTACACTTATACAGAAGCCCTAATATACTGTTTCAGATTATGCAGTGCTAGTGTGTCATGATTCCTGACTCAAATGGAGTTATCTTTTCACTTCAGACAGCGTTCTGGCAAAGCACAGCAGCCTTGATTGAGTTGGGAGCCCTTCAGGCAACTCTCCCAAACTGTGCCATGTGTAAGCAGAGGGAGGCTGTTTCCTCCTGGGCTGTCAGGAAAACAGTCTGGAAATAAGGCATATTGAAGAACATAAAGACAACTTCAGCTGTGGAGGAAGAGCTAACGTTGCGCAGCTTGCACCTAATCCAATTCAAAAACAAACTCCAAGAAATCTCACCAAACATAGTAATACTGGTATCTGTGCAAAATTTGTGCAAATTCTTTAAAAATCTCCCCCTTAAGGTGACTGCCTAGTTCTTAACTGACAAATAGTCAAACGCTCTGAAACCATCATGCAATATGAGTTATTCTTCTCAAGTTACCTAAGTAAGAACACTGAAAAAACAATACTTAAAGTCAACATGTTTTCCACCTGATGATAGATTTTTGGCTGTGAAAGCAGAATTGTGCAGATTGTGAACTACTCAAACTTGTCTGCAAAAGCATCTGATGAGTGTTCCCACTACAGTAAACAATACTGTTTCATCCTGGAATCTCTCTGGAGATAACTTTTTTTATTTTATTTTAAAAGCAAGTGTTGGATTTAGATTTTACATCTTGCACTCCATATTTCTAGCTGCTATTCAGTAGTACTTGACACATTTTGTTATATTGGTCCTGTTTTGCAATACAGAAATCATGAATTATTGCTATACCCACTTAGACTGGGACAGACTCACTAAAAAGAACAAACCGTGGAATTATTTGCTACTTGTTGAGATCCAGGGTGCTATGCAACACAACTTAAGTAATTTGTCTCATCATTGTCCTCATGAAAGAAGGTTTAGCTGCTGACATCTACTTACAGCATCTGTTTCACGTGCCAGTTCAAACAGAAGCGCTAGCGTTTCTCCAGCAGCTATTCTCATGTTGAGATCCTCACAAGACAGTAGACTTGGAAGTTTATGCAAGTGCCTAAGGAGTAAGTCATATTCCATTAAGATCTAAATTTTGCTGACACTGTTTCATTGCATATAAACAGTCATTACAAACTCTGCTTTCCAAGAAAGATACTCACATCTCAATTTTCTTCTTCACTTCGTTCATTGGACAAATGGTCAACAACAGTGTCCATGCTAAGAGAGCACTGACATGAAGCACAGTATTATGGGTACTCGATACACCATTAGTGTCTCTATCTCGCTGATAGGCCTTTGTGAAGATGTTTTCTAGGCATTCCATAGTAGAATACAGTTCCTGTACAAGAGAAAAATATAATGGAAGTGGCTTAAGAGTCACACATCTTCATCTTGTCAGTTTATTACATCTGAAAGTATCAATCATCCTCACCGTAATGTCATCAGTGACAATGAAACAGCAAATCCCTAAGCAGGTTGCACACTAGACACAAAAGAAAAAAAAAGTGTCAGTATTCGACAAAAATGTTACAATTGACAAACCTTTAAAACTTGGGACCTTTGAAATTTAACATCTGGAGTAATAGAAACTAGAGATTAAGACCTTAGCAGAGTCTAGAAGTCTCCAACACTGTTTAATTCAGCTTCTTCATAATACTTAGCTCCCAATTGCCATCTACTCTCAGGATGATTTTACAGCATATGCTACTCACAAGCCTTCACTTCTCATGTATTATTATTTTAAAACAGCTTAAAAAGCCCTTGAAAAAGCTACACATAGCAGTATTTTCACCCAATGATTTTAAATCTCACTAGGATTTACTAGCAGAAATTATGCTGATAAACAGTAATGAACATATGATATTTATTCACAGCTGTGGGAGATACTTTCCCTTTCTGATCACTATTACAATTAAATGGCATGAAAACTCTGCACTTCAAAAGCCTTTCCTGGGACTTTCCAACTTCTACTGCAGATCTGTTCCCTATGCCCCATATTCCAGTTCAATTTCTCTTACAAAGAATAAGGAAAAAAAACATTTGAAAGTCATGTTTGCACTAACCACCCAGGACTCAAAGCAACATTTAAACAGGACAAACTTTAATAGCTTTTGTTTGTTTTTAGAAATAACTGCTGTTGAACTAATACTACCTTTTGCAGCTGACAGTATCTACTGTGCCACATCTTGACTAGAATAGGAGTAGCCAGCCACATAATGATAAAGAGAAGCTGAAGCATATTACTTAAATCTCTGAAGTTTAAGAAAAAGTAAAACTTTTGGCAAGAGCTTTGGACAGTCTTCACTATTTCAAGCATATCACTGATGTACAGATGAGATGACTGGGCAAAAGTAACTTAGAAACACTTTTGATAGTATGACTGTATTGTTCATGTAGTTCAGATGTGCTGCATGTGATTTTACCATAAATAAATGTAAATGCTTAAGTAACATTCCTATGCTGTTTAAGAATAAAATTAAATTTCAAGAATAGACTAAAATTAATACAGGAAGGATATATCACTCAGTGGAAAGTGGGAAAATGTTTTCTAAGACCTCAACATCAGCCCTCAGAACTGCAGTAAGGAGACTGCAATAGAATGAGTTCAGAACTTGACAAAGTACTATGTGTAACAGCTCTTTAAGAGGGCCCTAGGTTGAAGAAGAGAATCATGTTCAACCTTCAGGTAGAACTTTTTAAGCCAGTGAAAATTGCTATGCATCATTCAGAGCATATGTCAACATTATGAGTACACACTAGTGTGGTAACCTTTAGTTCTGGATTACACAACAGTGAACTGGCCAAAAGCAGCCCTCTGTCCCTGCCTGGCAAATAAACATTTCATACTTACAGCCTGTCTGGCTTGGATACTGGCTGTTCCATCACAGACAATCTTCTTCAGAACTGGACCAAGGGTCTTAAAAATCTCCTCACTTTCAATTCCGGACCCCATCTGCACACACAGAAGGCACGCCAGTCCAGCAGCTGCACACTGTTCATCACTCTTACCTAGGGATTAACACAGTGATGAGCAATTAACCTTTTGCATGGCTTTCTCCCTTTAATCTTTACAGATAACAGTCTGAGAGCATGTAAGTGGAAATCGAGAAACCAATAGATACAAAATAATTTCAGTTAATTTTCTAGGACAGTTAAAATGTGACACCTAAATTTAAAAAAGGAATGCTACCTAAATTATTAAGCACTCTGTAAAGTACTAGAGAACATTCAAAATCCTTATTTCTTTTAAACAATGTGCTATTTCATAGGGAGTATTGCTTTCTAATAGCATGCATGTAATTACCTTTCTTTATGCAGCGCTCAATGCTATCAGTCAGAGTCATTCTCCTTTCCATGATAAATTCATATAGTATTTTAGAAGAAAATGCACTTTTCAGACTTTCAAGGGCTGCTTGTCTTGTCTTGGCACTGTTAGAAGAGAGAAGGAAGACCTCCTGAAACCAGCACACATCAGTTAAACCTCCACCTTTGCTTTATGGTGGTTTATATTTGTCTGCACCCGATACTAGAGTAACCCACAGAACAACCATGAAGAAATGCAATGCTCTGAATTGCCTCCTTACACAAGGACAGCAGAATTTTGTTGGGAGACAGTTCACAGAGGTACTGCAGGCTAGAAAGAAAGTCACTCTACTTCAATGTATTAGGAAAGTCTAACCCATCCAAAAACATCAGTGAAGGAAAAAGGTCTTTTTAGATGCTGAAGTCCTACCCAGCATGAAAAATCTCAGCAAACATATAGAAAGATTTGATGTGTATTTTCCTCATTAAATCGGAGAAAGCAAGAGACAATGTATGAATGTGTTTCTTCAAGCAGACTATACCTCTTGTCCAATGTAAGATCAATAAATCCCTTCAACTTGTATTCTAAGTCTTCTTGAGTGGCTTCTTCATCAACTTCAGGCCCTAATCCAGAAGAAATAATTTAGTCCTACTGATACACATCTCATTAGCAGACACCACAGTAGTTCCAACACAATGTTTTTAACACTAATAAGTAGCTTAACACAGACAACAGCTACAGAATTGTTCAGTATTAGAGCAGCATAATGGTGTTAAACCTACTAAATCAGACTGCACCCTAAAATACTTTTATAAAAAATGGCCTACTGATATATCTGTGCTGTTTCTAGATCTGCTTCTTACATGTGCCAAGAATGAATGAGGGAGTGATTCAGGTCTTACATAAATTTTCTACATTTGATGACCATCAGCCAATCCTGTCAACAACACATTTTCATCCAGTCCACTATGTCTACCCCTGGAGTACAGCGAGATGCTCACAGCTGATGCAGTGAGTCAAAGCAGCCTGTCCTATATGGCATCAATTGAGACACCTCTGCAACAGGAGCTCAGTTAAGAGTGGCACATACCCAAAGATGGCTCCCTGTCTTATCCCTCTGTAGGCAGGCTTTCCGGACCCCTCCTCCCAACAAAATGACATTAGAGCAGTCCAGGTTGCAAAGATGGTAAAGGAGAAAAAGCACAAATCTAGCTCAAAACAGGTGAAGGTGACTCTTCCCATCTTAAACTCTTCTGCAGTTCTTACTGCTTCAACTACCTGCTATGAAAATCCATGTCTTACAATGCACCATAAAATTCTTCTTGTCTCTGTATCAGCACTGTATAATTCTAATAGAAAAGAGCCTCATAGTTTCACAAGGCTCATGAAGCCAGGAGTATATTCTTACCAAACAAAAACAGTAGCCACCAGATTAACCATCATATAGTGTTAATGTAGTGTCATTATTTTGTTACTGCTACTTACAGTCTATAGCTTAAAACTACTACATCAGAACTATTAAATCACCTCAGGCTTTATGTTTTTAAAAAGATGAACAGATATAAATGAAAGAATTTACCATCCTCTGTGAAGCTAGCAGGATCACTGAAGCCACTGCAGTGGCTCATAGTTTCAATTGAAGCATCTTCATCACTGAAAGGCTGTACATTTCTGGGCTGACCACCTTAAGGAAAAATGAATACAGTAGTTTGGTCATTTTTCATACGGAAAGGGAAAATCTGAGCACCAAAAGTAGAACTGAACCTTCCCAGCAGATTCACTCTCCCTGACCCAACCATAGAAAGAACCTGTCCATCCTCTGCTGGTTCCTTTAGTCCCCCCTATTCTGAAGACTTAGTTGGCTTTGTTCTGGAAGATCATTTGTGAACAGTGAGGAAGGGCCCATCTAGTATTGGTACAATTCCCACTCTAGATATTGGCTGAATTCCCACTCTAAATTTAGGATCTTTCTACAATCAACTTCATGTTAATGCAGTTTTCTGTGACTATGCTTTAAAAATAGGCCTGTGTTAATTTAACTGTTAGAATGAGCTACCTAAAAAAACTGCTACACAGTCTTTATTTTTAAATTTTGAGGAACTTCAAGACAGTGTTAAGTTAAACCTTTAGGCAAACATACATTACCCATTGCAATGCAGGATTTATGGGATTAAGTGTAGTATGTGCAGTATCAGCAATGTACAGCTCTTTTAATACTGAAATACAAGTAAAAGCCAGAACATCAAATGCTTCAACAGGGAATAGAAGTTTTCCCTTTTGGGACCAAGAAGGCCTTAGTGCAGCAGCTTCAGACTTTTTGAATAAAGCAGTATTTTTACCAGTGTTCACCTCTCTTTTCATATCTGCTATTTCTCCAACAGTTCCCAAAAATAATTTACACAACTCTGAATTCTGTTCTTTCAGCTATTTGTTTGTGGCACAATTGATTCTAAATTATTTACAAGGTCGCACACAAGGCTTACCAGCTTCAGGCAGGCTCCCTGACTACCAAGACCCCAAAAAACTATTTTTATCTAGGCAGAATCAACCTTCAGTTGGATCAGTATCCAAGTGCTTTCCAATGAAGTTAGTCACACTCCGGATGTTTTGCTGCTTTCAGCTACAGCCACTTGTATCATTAACCTTAACCAATAAAAACCCCAACCAATGCAGGAGCAAAGAAAGTTGGAAGCTCAGAGCTCCGACATGGCTACCTTCTTGCATCTGCTGATATCAAACAGGGAAGTTCAACAGAAGTGACAAGAACGACAGCAAGCCCCTAGAATAAGAGCAGTTGCAGAAACACCCTAAAAATTGCTCACTTCCTGAAAAACTGGTATTAGAAACCGATGCTGCCCACATGCTAGGATTAAGTGTCACTACCCCGCAAAACCTCCGTTCTGCCCAAGCACCAGCACCTCAGACACGCATATTCTGTATCTGTACGAAGAGTTTTTATTTTATAATATCCTATTTTAGGCTAAGAATAAGGGGGTTTCTTTAAAGACACAGCAACCTTTCGGGGCACAGCACGGTGACACACAGCCACACCCGCGGGCGCTGGTGCAGCGGGCGGACCCGCGGCCGGGCCGCCCGAGCAGCCGCTGCCCCGGGGCGC
>VXAZ01008846.1:720639-730697 GCA_013399875.1 Gymnorhina tibicen
GGCGGTTTCAGGGACGGCTCCTGTCACCCGCCCGGGCCGGGCCGTCCAGCGAGAGCCCCGCGGCCGCGCCCGCCCGCCCTGCTGCTCACCCCCACCGCCCGCGGGGAGGCGGGGCACCGCCGGACGGGGCGGTCCTCCCGCGGCCACGGGAAACGCCGTCTAGACCCCGCTCCCCCACCCGCACTCACCGGCTCCGCGCTGGTGGTTGCCCCCCCGCTTCTTAGGCTTAGGCATGGTCGCAGCGGCGCTCGGCTCGGCTCCCGCGGCCCCCTCCGGGTCTCGGTCTCTCTGCTCCCCCCCGCCCGGGAATCAGCGACAATCAGCCGATGGAAGAGCAGGAGCGCTTTTTACTCCAACGCCTCTGCGAGGCTGACTTCTCGGGCCGGGGCAGCGGAGGTGATTGGCGAGAGCAGGCGGAGGGCGAACCGGCGGCGAAGGCAGAAATCCCCGTGGAGGCCCGTGAGCGGAGTCGATGCATCTTTCTCCTCTCAGACACCCGGGGCTAAAGGCGCGGAGGGGGCGCCGGAGCCACTTTTATAGCCCCGCCGGGCTGCGGGGGCGGGGCCGCGCTCCACCGCAGCCAATGGCCGGGCGTTGNCCGCGTGGGGCGGGGGACAAAGCGGCCCCGCGGGTGCCCGGCGGGTCTCTCCGTGCCGGGTGGGGTCGGTTTCCGGCCCGGCGCCACGTGCGCGGCTGGCAGTGGGAAGGGCGATCTCGGCTGGGCCGTGTTGAGCTCTGTGGGTGTGTGGGGCCGTCGCCGGCACTGCTCGCCGTGTAGGCGGGGAATGCCGGAAGGGTTCACAGAATCACACAACGGTTTGGTTTGGAAGAGACCTCTGAAGATCATCCAGTCCAACCCCCCTGCCAAGGCAGGGTCACCTGGAGCAGGTGGCACAGGAACGTGTCCAGGTGGGGACTGAATGTCTCCAGAGAGGGAGAATCCACGATCTCCCTGGGCAGCCTGTTCCAGTGCTCTGCCACTGTAAAGCGCTTCCTCATGTTGAGGGGGAACTTCTTATGTGTTAGTATATGGCCACTGCTCCTTGTCCTGTCACTGGGCACCGCTGGAAAGAGTCTGGCACCATCGTCTTGGCACCCACCTTTGCAATATTTATATGCATTAATGTGAGTCCCTCTCAGTGTTCTCTAGACGAAACAGGCCTAGCTTCCAGTCTCCCCTCATAAAAGAGATGCTCCAAACCCCAAATGGTCTTTGCAGGCCTCTGCTAGACCCTCTCCAGTAGCTCCTTGTCTTTCTTGTACTGAGGAGCCCAGAACCACAGCGTGCCTCTAGCTTAAAAGCAGATAGGTAGGATAGATGCCTTATTCCTTCATAGCAGATTTTCTTCCATGTGCAGAAATGGGTTTTGTCAATTACATCTTCCAGTTTAGAGGCTTGTATTTTATGTTAATTAATCCAAAATGGAATTTTTTATGTTCTCTGCTAAACATCAAATAACTAAATTAATAAAAATGCAATAGCTTTCCTGTCCACCAAATAGAGTTGGTTCATGTTTCTGAGCAGTGAATGTTTGTGAATGCTCACTGATAGGCCGTATCAGAACTGCAGTGTTTGAGGAAGGGACAGCAGTTTTGCAGAACTGGTAACTGGTTTTGCTGAAAGGTTACATAAGACACAATAGCGATTACACTGTTTGAATTCTGTTGTGTACAAAATGTATTTACACTGACTTCCAGAAAGGTAAACTTTCATAACAATTCTCTATATATGCTACATGAACAACAAAGGATTTAGTGACCCGTTTGTGCATGCTGGGTCGGGAAATGCTAGAAGTGTCTATTTCTAGAAAATGGTAGCTGACTCTACCTGACTCCAATGTTCTGCATTGCTGCGCAGCATGAGACTCCTGGCTAACAATTCTTTGGGTGAGGGAGGTTCAAACTTCTGAAAAGGCTTAGCCAGATCTTTTAGCATCCTGTTTAAGAAGAGCAGAGACAGAAGTCAGTATGTACTGCATCTATACAGGACTACACATAAACGTCTCAAGGGCACTAGTTTTGCTCCTTCAGGATGAAATGTTAGAGCAAAGGACAGCCTTCCAGGTAGGTTGGCAGAGGAGTGGCAATTAAATGCAGAAGGCATAACTACTCTTGGGTACACAAGACAATATTAGAACAAGGGAGCAGCACTGGACATGCTACAACACCCAGTAGGAGCCAAGCAAACGTACGGTGGGAGTATTTGAGCTGCGAGATACCAACACCGCCTGAGTGAGAGCAGCCATGTCCTGACAATTTCCTGTATGTTCACCCTCTTAATATACAGATTGATCTCAGGGGGTGCAGGCTGACTGGCCTCGACTGAATTGAAATTGCTGCCTTCCTGCTGATAGGCCTGTCTCACAACTGCCAGCAAGGATTGGGTTTAATGCTGAAATCTTTGCAGGTGTGACAGCCTGAATAACGTGCCAAACTGTGCATGTCTGTGTGGCAGCTCAGGTGCAACACCAACGGTACCTCACGGTGGAGCTGGAAGGATTAAGGGTCGTAGCCCTTGTACGCAAGAGTGCTGCAGATGAGGTGGGAAAATCTACAGCTAAAATATTAAATGCTTTTGCCAGACTTAGACAACTAAGTACAAGAGGTGACAAAGAACTTGTGACTGCTTTGGATTTGTGACCACTTTGCATTTTACTTGGGCTTTTGAAATACGATGTCTCCAGGTTACTGAGATTCCCTGGTTATTTGACCGACAGTTAAGTGAGGTCACACAAGAGGAGTTGTGTATCACTGCTCAGTTTTGCTGTCTGTCTGTGACAGAACAGACTCTTTGTCTCAATTGCTGACTTCTTGCCCACTCTCCTGATTTATCCTATTGGCAGGAATGCATGGCGCCAGTAGGCTGGCTCAAGACAGCTTTCTAACAAAAGTCTTTGGCTAAATGGAGAGTGACATGGTGTCGGCAATCCGTGTTCCTGTTGTCTGGCTTGTGCTGGAACTACTGGTGTCAGGGTTGTCACAGGCCCACTGGCACCAATGATACCAGGGGTAGGTGAGAGGTGACATCCTTTGGAGAAAGGTGTTTTATGAAGTAGCAAGGCAAGCTGGGAGTGGAGTGTGATAGTAAGGCATGCATGGCAGTGGCTTCACTAGCAAGTACCACAGCACCCAAACAAGAATAGCAAAGCAGTTCTGGTGGTGGCTAGAAGTTCAGCCAAGAGTACAGATCACTAGTGAATATAGTGACAAGGAGATCTGAGGTCAAGCCAGAAAAGCCATGTCAGTGAGTCAGGATCAGATCAGGTTCAATGACAATAACCAGGACCAACCAGCCACCAATCTGGTCATCATCAGACAAGGCCACAGTGATGGGAAGGATCCAAGACCAGCTCAGGTGGGTCAGGGTCTGGATCAGCGTGTGTGGCCAGGCACAGTCATACACGTAACATAGTTTAGGCAAGGACTGAGGGAGAGTGCTTCAATGTCGGCACTGCTCTTGAGCAAAGTGAGTGGCCCTCACTTCTTATAGCTCTTTCTCATGCAGCAGTCTAATCCGAGGTCACTCAGCTGTACCACGGCAGAGCTGCCTTTGAGCACAGACAGCTTAATGCTGACTAAGGCCCCAAGAAAAGGTCTAATTAAGAACTTCACCCCAGCTGAGGGACATACATATGTGACTGACTCAGTTTATGTGGCTCAGGATTTGTATGCCAGAGTTTATTTTAAAGATGTGTGATCCTTCATAATTTACCACCAGCTGCAGGCATGGCCAGACATATTCTCTGTATACCATTAAATACTATAAAGAAGTCAGAATTGAGGGAATCATATGGATCCTTGATTCATATGGGTGTATTTTCCTCCTCGTTTGACACAAGGTTCCTGTTATCTTTGCATGCAAAATTCTTTGGATTTTCTTTTTCCTTTCTGCCAGTCTTTAGGACATGACTGTCTTTGAACCCAGAAGAGGATCCCAGGCTCATCCAAACCTGGAAAATGAGCCATGCTAAGGCATTCCCTGAACAAATATTGCAGAATGGCTGTGTTTTTAGTGACCTGCCACGACTGACAGGCCTTCAGAGTGTGTGCCTGCTAGCAGTGCCATGGTCCTCTCTCTGGAACACTTAATGCTACAAATGCTGTCAGTACTGACATGTAGTCACACTGCCCAAAATAAATCGCCTATGATAAATTACAGCCACAGCCCCCTCAATTCTGGATGCTGTTGCTACAGTGGAATGCTTGCTTGGGGGCTGACTTGACTCTGCAGGCAAAAGAAACGCATTCATTTCCTTTGCATAGGTAGGGCACCTGGTCTTGTGTCATGGGAGAAAAACTAAGACTTAGAAGGGAAAGCTCATGTCAGGTCTTCACTGGGAAGGTGCTCAGATGAATGCATGTACTTCCAGGTATACATGCAAGATGTATCTGATCAGTTCTCACAGAACTCCTCTTATTTCTGAGACAGCGATTGCAAGTGACATGAATTTTTAATGGACAGCAGTAGCCAAGAGCTGCAGCTTTTTTTCCCTTTGAATGCTGGAACACATATTGGAGGGCTAAGCAGTTCCTGATATTTCAGGAGTATTACACTGTAGTAAAAATACACAGCATCAGTGTTGGAGATCCTTTCAGATTTCTTACACTATTCAGCTCTTGTTTTCTTGTTTATATTTCAGAAGCCTGACCAGTTGTGGTCCAAGCATATCCAAGAAACCCAAGTCCAGAATAAAATAAATGTGATGGCAGACTCACTACTAGAGTATAGAGTCACTATTATTAGTTCCTGAGGGAGTTTTGGTCTTAGCTGAAGGATTAACCTCAGACACTGAGGGAAGCTCATGATGTCTATAGGTGGCTGAAGTCCAAAGCTGTAAGGTGACACAAAAACAGCTCATACTTTCTTCCTGAATTTCAGCAGCCCTGTGTGTATGGACACATAGAGGACATTTTGAGGGGAAAAGAAAGCATTCAGGAAAGAAGTTCAATTATTTATGGTGAGCAGATGGATTTAGCAAGCCTGCCTGCTGAGACAGAGGCATGACTGTGCAAATCAGGTAAGTGTTTAGTGGTCACAGATAAATCCTCTCCACAGCCTTGGTACTGTTTATATTATATGTGCGGTGCTAGAGGCATATATTGCACTCAAATTTACAATCCTTTTTAAATTAACAATTTCTGCAGTAGAGTATATGTGGACTTTATGAAACACTGTGTATTTATGCAGCTGAGCACATCCTCAGTGGCACACTACCCTGGCTTTCCACAGCGGGGGGTTCCAGCTGCATTCATACTCCAGATATTTTTGTCTCCTTTTATCCAGATTATACTGATACTTACCTGCATTTTCTGAGGCAGGTCCTTCACTCCATATATATGATTTATTCATGCCAAGCTTTCTTGGACCTCACTAAGAATTTTTCCTGGTAAGTCACGAAGAAACAATGCATACTTAAGCTCTCTGGTACATATGCCATTATTAATTTCATGTCTAAATTTGGTTGCCTGAACTTCGACTGTCACTGCCAATAGCAACTGACTACAAACATTAGCCTTAACAGTAACAGCATTACAAAGCAACTGTGACCCCATGGAAAAAAGAAAGATAAGACTCTGTCACAAACATAAAGCCCTTGCAAACATTTTGCAATAGCTAATAAGATTTTGTTGGAATAAGGATTAGCACATTTTTTTAAACAAAAAAATGCATGTGACTGTATATTTGTCTCTAGTTTATTGTTTCTTGTGGGGCAAGCCTTAGCAAACAAACAATTTTGAATAATGAACGTAATTGCTATTGTAAAACTATGTCATAAAATCATGTATTTCATACCTCTTAAGGCCTTGTATGTTGTCAGTTTGTGTCTTGCTTCACTTGGTTCTCTGTCTTTTGCAAAATTTTGTGTTTCCTAATATCAACCAGTAACTTCATGCTAAGTATTACCCAGGAAAATCACTACTTTCTGCTATTCTGAAATGAAATACATATATAATTTTAGACACAGGCTCAGGTTTAAACATAAAATTTAAAATTACTTCTATCCTTCCAAATTATTTTCAAAATACCAGGGTTGCGTAGAATTAGGGGACTGTGACACAAGCCATTCCCCAGCATGCAATACAATAATCAGGAGTATATATCTTGTTTCTCTTAGCACATGTTACTGTTGCATTAGAATGCTATTGACCCAACTGGTTAGCCCATATCTGTGTAGGAGAATCTGATATTTCTCAGTTTCTGCCACATTATTTTTTGTCAATGTGCATAGAGGCTCATTCCATTGAATACTGGGAAGGATTAAATAGCAGGAGACAATGCTCCAGTCTCATTTCTGCCAGTGCTCCTGCCAAAATCCTTCTATGCTTACATTCCCATGTCCTCTTCTATCTGTTTGCCAGGCCCTTGGCCGTGCTCTCCCACCCTTTTGGCAATACACATCTGTGCTCGATAGTCTGTGTTTGTATTTGCTGGGACACTTTTAACTGCCATGGTTCAAGCATTTCAGGCTTGTGTGTGGGGCTGGTCCACAGACAATGAATTCCCATTGCTGCAACAACCATAAAGTGGAAAGATGCTAATTTGCCTAACTTGCCATCGGTTGTACTCCCTACCGCACACACTACCTGTGCCAGTGACAACTGGGAACATGCTGATAGCATTTCTGTTCCTTCTGAACAGCACCTTGCCAAGCATTTGCCCATCACTTAGGAGAGCTGGCCTCCCTTGCCTTCCTTGGGCAGCAAGCATTTTGCTTAGTTTGCTGAGTGTAGGTCAGCTGCTCAGCTGTAGCTGGTTTTGGTTTTGGTCTTGAGCAATTCTGGTCCCAGGAAACAGACTTTTCAGTCCTTTCCCTTGATGCAGATAGAGAACGACAAGGCAGTGGCACCTTCCAATAATTCTTTTTCAAAACACGTGATTTTACAAGAAGTCCTTTTTATGCCAGTATAAAGGATTAGTCCTGTCTGTATTCAGTAAGAAAAAATCCAAATAAAACAGCATAGCAAAACAGATGAGAAAGGAACTTTTTGTATCTGCCAGTCCAAATGTTTGCTCTTTCAGGTATGTTCATCATATAACCTCTTAAATGAACTCATTCAGCTGCCATTTAATTCTAGGCAAGTTTCTTATTCCCCCATCTGCATATGGAAAGCTGTTTCCAAAGGTCAGCCTTCTGTTTATCAGAAAAATTTATTTGTACCTAGCATGTATCAGTTTGTCTTGCTGCTAAACCTGACCTTGACCTCTTCTGTGGTGTTTACACTTCTGGGAGCAGCTGTTTTTTTTCCTGACCCTCTGTTTTTCAGGGTTCCATGCAAACTCCCTAGAGCAATACGCTTCCTTTGTAGTTAGGGTATTTAAATAAATCATCTAATTTAGAAGCCAAGTCAGAACTTAGGTAGGCTGAATGACTGGAGATGCCCAACTCCTTCCATTGACTACAGGAGACCCTGGTGACAGTGCTCCTATTTTATGTGTCTTTGTGAACTGCCTGAAATTGGGCAGCATGAATCTGGGCTTCAGTGCTGTTGTTTTTTTGTCTCCTGACTAGTCTCGAAGTCTTTCTCTGCACTGGTTCCCATGGCAATTCTTCTTTCTTGAACATAGATGACCAGTATTCCAGATGAATTCTCCTAAGTGTCATTGATAGCTTTCCCACCCCTCTGTCAATCGGAAGTACTCTGTCTGAAATAGTTTGCCATTATGTTTATCTTAAAAAGGCCTGAAATTTGTATTGTATTTCCTTCCTCCCTCCCCATGATGTAGAGTTCAGTAACTCCCTGGCTGACACCTGAAATTTTTTTTAATCCTGAAATCCATGCTCTTTCACCATGGGTTATTAGTTTTTACTTTATTTCTGTCAGCCTGGACTTCATAGTCAATTCTTCCTAGGCAATATTTAAAACTTCCATTATAGGAGGTTTTAAAGGCATCACCTTCCAATTTACATGGCAATTTTAAGTTCCATTAACAACCCCGTGTTTCTGGTGTCCTGGTAATTAGTGGCAGCACTAGGCTGCTTCCTCTCAAGAGCAAGAAATTCCTGTCAGAAGTCCACATTTTTGTGTTGCATAGTTACTCACTTGTTGCTTATACATTTGCCAGGCTGCCCAAATAATGAGTGTTGAAAGGTGCTGTTTCTTAATCGTATTTTTTTTCTTGAAATGGAGGGAAATGTAACAATAAGGGTGTTATCTTCTACATGTAATTGCAGCCCTTTTTCCATTCCATCATTGGCAACTGCTGCTTATTTGAAGGATTATTATTTAATTGCTGCTTATATGAAAGGTGATTTCTCACTGCAAGTCACACCGAAGCTGTTGGGACCTGCCAAAGCTCATGATCTACACTCTGAATGATACGCAGAGTTCATGCTTCTCTTTGCACCAAAAACTGACAATATGAAGAGTGGTTCATTGTTGGAGGGAAAAGATTGTTTTGGCTGCTGGCTTACAGAGACCTGATTAAGCAAGACAGGGAGAGAATTGGCCAGGGTCATTTCCAAGGAAGGAAGAGCTGGTCTTTTTCTGTGGTATCAAGAGAGATGATAGCTTCATGGCTTTTATTCTACCAAAGTCAAAGCATGGAAGTACCAGGCTGTACACCTTATGGTTTCCTCAAGATCAAAATCCTGGCACATCCCAGATACTTCTGCATTTCTGCCTTTCTCTTCCCCACAGGATGACTGTGTGACTCCCTTCTCGTCTCTCTGTTCAGTGTCTCCAAGCCCTCCCTCACTCCAGGGCTTGTATCCCACCCGCATCTGAGTACACTTTTCCTTCCTCAAGTGGTTCACTGTCCCTTGTTTCCCTTTCCCTCACAATGGCCACTATGAGTTTCCTCTCTTTCATTCTGCTCCCCTTCTGTTTCACAGGCTTCTTTGGACTTAAACTGAGAAGATTTGGGATATTCTCAATGATTTCATCAGCTTATTTTCTCAGAGGTGGGCTGTTCAACTGCTGCTGGAAGTGTGGGACATGCCAACTAGAAGCTCCAAACACTGCTTTTTGTTGACTGGTCTCAAAATCAGGCAATTCCTACCCAAGGATGTTTGTAATATTCTTGCAATACTCTGTAAATGATTGAATGCCATGTTGTACAGTTACCTTACTACAGGCAAACATAAATAAGCAGACATGGGTAGGAAGGATTTTTGTGGGCCCTGGCTTCAGCTCCCAAAGATGAGGACTCAAAAGCTGCATTGCCATTTCAAGCACTGATGTATAAAATTAACAGAACCAAATTGCCAATGCTTAGTAGTCACCATTTGCAGAAGGGCTTTTGCACCAAGGGGAGGAAAGTATGTATCCAGCAGGAGTTGGAGAGCTCTTTCCAGCAAAACAAGAATGCTCTCAGATGGAAATAGCAAAAAGAGGGTGTGGACAGAGCAGAAATATGATGCAATCCATATAAAAAACTGCTGTGCAATCTATGGAGTGCAGGGGATGTACAGTGCAATAATGTTTAAATTTTCCAGTTACTGTCAGTGCTGGCCAAAAATAATGACTCATTCAAATATGCTTAAGAGGTGCATTTTAAAATTAAGAATCTGGACAGACAGGTACTGACATGGAAATGTACACAATAGTTTGTTTAAACAGTGTCTTTCACAACCAGCTACTCAGTGACACGTGACAAGCCACAATACTTTTGCCACGTCAGTTGCCTACGCCACATGTCCCAGCTTTGTCACCTTGGTCTGGCTCCATGCTCAGAACCCCCACTGCACTGATGTGCCTGTCTGCCACATAAATCTCGCCTGCTCTCAAGCATGTTTCAGACCTGAGGACACGGAAGTGCAAACTCTTAGTCTTGTTGGGCACCTGCTGTCCCCATCCTTTCAAGGTTTTCTACGGCATGTGAGCAATTTCTTCAGGTTGCTTAAGAAAAGCAGACTTTTATCCTGAGAAGTGTTGTGTAAATATCCATCCCCAAGAGAAACTTTTGGAAAATAGACATGTGTTTGCTATCAGAAATACCAAATTTTATTTGGGGTCTGTGGGTAAAAAACATGCTGTCTTCCTGATTATTCCCAGCAAAAAAACCTTAAGACAGAAACAGAAAGAGGAAATTCTGTTTAAAAAAAAAAAAAAAAAAA